>JAECUM010000762.1:0-159221 GCA_016617855.1 Megalonaias nervosa
GTGTGTGTGTGTGTGTGTGTGTGTGTGTGTGTTTGTGTGTGTGTGTGTGTGCGTGTGTCTTTGTGTGGTTGTCTAGTTTGACAATTCAAACTTTAAACCTTTTACTATTGCCCTTGCCCTTTGACTTTATGATCCCTTTTGACCCTATACAACTTTTTTTGACGCCATAGAGTCCCCAACGTATTAACTATATGGCCCATATAACATAGAATTCCGCACACATACATAGACTAGCGCGTATTAAGGTCAACTCGAAAACTGTTACTAAGTCACCGCCCAATAGAGGTCAGCCACTTGTGACACTGGAGTGTTTTGAGGCTATAAATATTTACTAGGGTTTTTCCAGAGAGAAGCCATTACAGGTGTATTTGCGTGTAAAGTATTTGCATAAACAGGGCCCGGCAGTGAAAAATTGCTTATTTATGAGTCCATTCAAATGTGTGCTCCCCTTGTCTCCATCATGTAGGAACCGTTTACAAATTTGAACAATTTAATTTTGATTAGATGAGGTGGCTTGCCGCCGCATCAAATGAAATTCACAGACCCAAACCACAGAAATATCAGATCGATCCGCCAAGATATAGATTGGGTTAACACATAGGAACCCTGGCTAGCGAAGATGCCTTTTTGACCCTATAAATATTTCAAATGGGTTTTTCCATACCTACCTAGAGTAGATGTTATGGAGATCAACTCGAACACTGTTACTAAGTTCCCGCCCTATTGAAGCCAGCCAGTTATAACACTGTTCCCATTTGACCCCATAGTCATTTCTTACTATATAAACACTTTTGACTCTCAAGTACCATTCATTTCTCGTTTGACCCTATAAATGTTGACCTTATATTACTTTTTTACCTTTCTGTATGGGGGTTCTCCCCCCCCCCCATAAGTTCTTGAGACATAGAACATTCCGACTGCTCATTTCGTCTTAACTTAATAAATCGAACAGAACCTGGCTTGATAATGATCAGTGGTCCATAAACAGCTGGTGGTTATTAGGAAAATATTCGTCCTTTTCCGACGCGAGTATAATAATTTCGCCTCTCTAACGGAGACTCGGAAGTAATCGTAGTGATTCTTCCCTAAATAGTTAGTTTTTGAAGGACGAACATACGGCTATATGTGCGAAGAACAAATTCTTCTAAAAATGATCATTATTAAAAATAATACTTGAGGATGTGTGAGCAATCAATAAAATACCTGCACTTATAATTTTAATGTCATTCCTGTAGATTTGTAACGATAAAAAGCGAAGAAATAATTCGGTTTCAGTAGATTAAACTATTGCTTATGTTGTTGATGATGACATCATCTAGTTATTGTGACGTTAAAGAACTTATTTTGACATAATAACAACCATGGGATTCAGGGCAGTTCAAAATGGCGATTATTTACATCCAACAAGCGGCAGGGAGGGTGAACAGACCATTTTGCTGGAGACCTTATTTATGAAAAGTAAACCTTCCTACGAAAATGAAATCTCAAGGTCAAATAACGTTAAACCAAAACCTGTCAGGCCATGAGATTTCTCTAATTGGGTTAGCTCATTTTGTTACATCATCACTGACGCGCGTTTTTATTTTATGGTGTGTTTCGTTTACGTGTTGGTCACTCAACGCTGGTCGTTCACCCTCCCTGCTGCTATAATTAAATCATTGTTATATCAAATAATGGAATCTCATACATCTAAACTAGCTCGTGAGCGACTAGAGGCAATTAAAAAATATCTACCCGTCCGTAATTCTGTCAAGCAACAACTACAAGCACGTCAGGAGTCTCAAGTGGAATTTGCAGAAGGTACAGAATAATTATTTAAACCGATTGTCGAACCAACAAAGAAAATTTGTTACAGTAACTGAGGCAACACAAAGAGCTCTTGAAACATTACCTGTTGATATTGCTGGCCGTATTCAAGCAGCTCAGCCACAACCTAAACCACCAAGAATCAGAACTAGCATCAGAGATAAATTTACAACTGAAGGTATTGCTGCTATCAAGGACAAAGACTAATTACTTGATATTGCCGCGTTTGGACATCATGAAAGAAAAAATATGTAAAACCAGAATATGTTAAATCTCTAAAATCTGCCGATTGGGTCAAGGATGTATATCGCATCGCTACTGGCATTCTGGAAATCAGATCTGAGGAAGATATTAATAATTTTAATGAATTTGACAGTATGGTATATGAGCATATCGAAAAAGCTAAACAGAAAAAGTAAACGACTATTACCATCAGCTACAACAACGAGAACAACAACAAGAACAACAATTTCAAAAAATAATGAAACAATTGCAATCACCAAGACAACCAGTCAAAACAACAAGTGAGGAAGAATATCAAGATCCCCCCGGTGCAAATGGAAGTGGTCTTACTACTCAAGGAAGCGGTCTTATTACTTGTCCCAATAACGTCCTTGCCGAGGTTGAAAGACCAGAAATTCTCATTGGAGGAAAACGAGCTGGCAATAATTCCTCAGAAATCATTAATGAAGCAGCTGATATTTGTAAACGATTATTTACAGGCGGTGTCATGGATATTAATGTATATCGGTCCCTTATTAATGAAATCGCCGATGATTATCACAGTGTTTGAGTATGTAATTAGATGCAGTGACTATAATAAGATGATCATATATAATACTCAACGTGGACCAACCATGGTCAGGGTAATAAATTTACGATTACCAGTATACAAAATGATCTACGGAGATTGACTAGGTGATGTTGTTCAAGGTCTATTTAGAAGGATAGCCCCAAAAGCAATACCGATTGCAAAGCAACTAGGAATGAAAGCTATTGATGTTGTTCGTGAAAAAGGTATTGGCGCTGTTGGAGATGTTGCTAGCAAAGCATTCTCAGCAATCAAGGATAGACTAGCACGATTAATACGACGAAAACCTCAGCCACCAGTGAAACTGGCCAGCACTGAAGTGATGCCCGCAAATGTTAGTAAAATAATAAATCAAGCTGCTAATCAAAAAAACTAGCAGAGTTACCTGGTGTACCGATGTCAGAGAAAGAAAAAAATATAACCGCTAGTCTGATAGCAGGAAGTGGTCTTCGTGTTAGACGATAGCAATTTTAATAAAGATGTTCAAACGTATATCTGATCCCGCATTCGACATGGACGCACCAGTACTCAAAGATGAATCTGTGCGCGATTATCAGTATTATTCTTATGACGCACGACAGCCAGATCAGCGTGGAAGAATTGAATTACAAGTTCAGGTTACAAGCAGATATTTCTTACCTGCTGAAGCATTCATTGAAATAGAAGGTGAAATTTAAAAAACAGATAATACTGAATATGGAGCCAATGTTAGAGTTGGTTTTGTTAATAATGGCATCATGGCGTTGTTCGACAGCGCTACGTACATGATTGATGGAAGAAATATTGGAATATGCCAGAACGACGTCGACGTTGCCACGACGATACTTGGCCTTGCAAGATACAGCGATGATTATTCAAGATCAGCTGGTCCGTCAATGTTGTTTGTCAAGGATACTTCTGACCACCCTAATAACATACAGTACGAAATGAGACGACCAAGAAACTTCGCCGACGCCGCTGACGCCGATGTGTGGCCGGTGGTTCATGGTGCTAATCCAGAATTCAATTTAGGATTCGCAGCACGTCGATCAATGTTAAAGGATAATCGTAGAAGATTTTCATGTTCAATTCCACTGTCACATATATTTTGATTTTGTAGAAATGTCAGAAAGGTTATTTTCGGAGCTAAACATACAGTTGTACTCGTACGAAAAGCTACCGATGATGATGCAATTTGGCGCCCTCTCGGTGATGCAGGTAAAGTAATACTAACAAAACTTTCTCTGTGGATGTCAGTAATGACTCTATCGATCTCCGAAGAACAACGGTTGCTTTCTTTCATGGATCAAGGTGATAAATCAACGTTGTCATGGTTGACGATTACCACAGATAGTGTTCAAAGTAATGTTGATGGTTTATTCACATGGCATATAGCATCACAACAAGGTGTATCTGCACCGCGATATATACTCATCGCGTTTCATGAAAATGCACGAGTAAACTCACAATTACGTAGTATAATGATATTTGACAAACTTGGTGTTACTGAGGTTTCACTGAGAATCAATGGGCATCAAGAACCAGCTGAAGATATATTATTACATTTTGAACAGAATCATGTTGCACGTGCATATCATCGTTTGGTGACATTTATGGGACGTGATCAAAATGTTGATTCTGGTCTACAAATATCACAACTAGATTTTACAACGTTGTATCCGATCTATTACTTTTCGCTGGAACATTTGGATTTATTCAGACAATCTGTCGTTGATATACACTTTCGAGCTCGTGTAACAGAAATACCTGCTGCCGTAGCTGGTCCACTAGCTGTTCATGGTGGTTACAGAGCAATTGCTGTTATAGTCAGCGATAAATCAATGCTACTTGAAAGTATTGGTGGACGAATGCGAGTCGTTGATGCCCCAGTAGAAAACATGTAATTAAATCCCTGATTTAAAATCAGGATGATAATTATAAATGTCATATCAACATGTTAGTGTTACTTTGACTCCTGGTCAGATTAAAAAGCTACAATCATCATCACAAAATAATTGTGCGGTAAAAATATCACTAAAGCGAGAACAAATCGCAGGTGGTCCGAATAAACTATATATTATCAGAACGCCAGCATAGGCACTTCAATGAAGTCAAATAAATCAAAGACTTGCATACAACTTAATCTTTCTGCGAGTGCCGTTAAAGACATCGCTAACACGGGTGGTATATTTCCACTTCTTGCCGCGTTACCAGCGACAATAGCCGCTGCAGCCCCAGCTGTTGCAAAAGCAGCTCCGTTAGGTGCTGTTGGAACTGCTGCTGGAACGGCATTAAAGAAAGCAACAGGTCAAGGAATAAAAACCTCCAAAAAAAGGGAAAAGGTCTAAGACTTCCAGGGACCCCACACTGGTACGGAAAAGGTCTAAGACTGCCCGGGACAGTTCGATGATTCTTCCTATGTCTAATTGTGATTTACTTAATGCCGCTGAAAATTTAAAAATAAAAAACTTCAGAGGTGTTTTTATGCGTGATCAATTACCAAAACAACCAAACAATATTGAAACTGGTATTATTAATCTCGATAGAAACTCAGGTCGTGGCACTCATTGGGTTGCATACGCGATTGATCTACGTGGAATTGTTTATTTCGATTCGTTTGGGTTGGCACCACCAAACAAATTTTTACGAGATAGTAATTTAGCTGGTGATATACCAGTATGGTATTCAACATTACCAACACAAAAATTAACAGATCCACCATTATGTGGCCGTGAAACCCTCGCTGTACTCGACGCAATTTCACTGGCATTGCCAGGAAAACCACCTCATAAAGTCGTACACGAATATACCACCACCAGGCATAGCCGAGCACAAACGTTTTAAACAGACATTAGTAAATATAATGGTAGATATTTATGGAAGATCTTCTCGTAAAGCTTAGCAAGGTGACTTATCTAAATATGCAACTCTTGATCAGCTCAGAAACGAAATCGATGATTTATTAAATATCACAAGTGTGGATCAAAATGAAGTCGTTGTTTTTCAGGATAAACAAGGACGATTAAAAACAAGTAATATACAACTGTCAGATGTACTTATACGAATTCCCACTGCGGTTGTTAATAATATCGTTACTTTTGCTGATCAAGGTAAAATACAAGATTCCGGTAAGTCAGTTAACGATTATATAAAAAAAGCTGGTGATTCATTCATTGGTCACATTATCATGAATCAAAATAAAATTACATACCTTGGAAACCCAGCCACAGAATCAGACGCAGCAACAAAAAAATACGTCGATGATCAAGAATCTAAGTTTGTGTTAGTCAACGGTGGTATTATGCGTGCATTTCTCAACATGAATAATAATGGTATTAATAATCTCAGAACACCAGAATCAGATTTCGACGCTGCAACGAAAAAATACGTCGACGATAGCAACATTCCGACGGTGACATCATTAACAACAATCAACGATGAAATGACCGCATTCAAAACTGATTTTTCCAATCACGTACAAACATTCTTGAATTTTAGTAGAAACATAAACAGATCTGTGTATGAATTTTTTGGTAATCCAGTGGTTGTAGATATTAAACTCGCTGACATTAACACAAAAATCAACGATATTGTTAGTGGAATCCCTAATATCGTTGAAAAAACAAACCTTGTTAAAATTCCACACAAACAAATTAACAATATCGTGTACACAGTAGCATCAGGATCATCAACATGGACACCACAAAATAACAGTCTCGAACATATCGCAGAAGTAACTGGGTTATACAGGCTGTCCATGTATGGTTTGGAAATTACTGCGGCCACTTCATCATCACCGAATGTACATTATAATCCTCTACTGGTGATGCTAAATAAGAACACCAAAGAAACATTTACGTTGACATCAACGGAAATGCCCCCGAGACGTTACTGGTGGTGTCTGGAATTCGTAGCTGAAACCCCTCAATTAATTACTTAATTAAATGACAACGTCATTAAGTATAATGAATCAAACCTCAATCGACGTTCAACGTTACAGATACAATCAAATATGTAAGTGTCAGATTGAACTAAAAAATATCATTGACGATTATACAGTAAAAGTAAAAAATATCGCAGACGTATGGTTGTTATTGATATAATTGTTTACTCAGTTTCTGCTATTATTGCTGGAACCGGATTATTATTATCAACAATAACAACGACAGCGCCTGCAGTTGTAATAATTGTCGTTTCAACTTTAACGACTATCGCAGGCATTCTCAGTATTATCGCTAAGAAGATATCTACATGTACAAATGATAAATTACACGAGTATATAATGAAATTACACACAGTAACAACATCTTATTCTAAACTATCGTCATATCTTTCGTCGTACCTCAGCGATGGTAAAATATCTGATGAGGAGTTCGCAACGATAATGAAAACCTATGATGAAGCATTCCTTGACAATAGCCACCAAGGTGAAGAAGTGGAAGATTGAATTCCCGATTTAAAATAACAACAATAATAATAATGTCAACGTCGAATGAATTATTACAACAGATCGTCACTAATACAGTGCCGTCAAAAACTAATATGATATCATTAAGTTCGACCAGTCCAGAATTTAGCGTTAACTTTCCAACTGCAATTCTAGCAAAAGAAATAGCGCTAGCACAATTACGAGTTTATCATAGCTGGCCAAATATCAGGTCAAAATCGTTTGGTGGACTACCAGCAAACAATTTACTGGTATTTGCAAATAAGAATAAACCTGATGGAACTCCTGATGGGCAAGTTGTTGGAATTTCAACGGGCAGTTATCAAATAGAACAGATTAATGATGAGTTCCAACGTAGAATTAAATCTATTACAGGAAAAGAATCCAAAATAGCAATTACTGTTTACGAGCCAACATTATCAGCGGCGATTGAAATAAATTCGGCTGACTACGTTGTAGATATTTATCAAAGTTCGATCAGATCTGTTCTAGGCTAGCCTTATATTCCTCCTGTTTATAATGAAGTTCCAATGCCAGACACTGAAGAGTTTAGCAGGATCAACTAAGAAAAATTTATTAAAACTCCAGCATATCGAAACATACAAATATGGAAGTTTTGTGATAAAGGATTTGATACAATATCTCCTAGTGGTGAAAAATATAATCATTGTATATTCAATGATATAATCTTAACTGAGGAGAGAATAAATAAGTTTAAAAAAGTTGGACTTTCTCACGTAGGACTTGCCGAGGAGATATCACGTGAATATAATAATACAATTAATAATTTACAAGAATTATTTTCTCAATATGTAAATGAATTTCCCAATGATGATCTTAAAACGAGGATAATCGCAACTATTCAACATCTAAACGGAGTAAAATCTGATGCTGATTGATATAATACTGCTGTGGTAAAAATGGCAACATTCATGGGTTGTAACTGGAGAATTGGTGACTCATATATGGGAGAGAATTTTACTCAATCCGGACCGATTCGTAAAACATCATATATGCAAGATTTTCTCAATTATTTTAAAATAACCGAAGCAGAATTACAAAATTTACATTGCGATGGTTTAATTTTCCAAAATCACCAAGGAATATCATTGATGAATTTTTCCCAAAAATACTTGCCGCATGGAGAAAAATAACCCCGCCATCGGTTATTCTTAAACATAATAACGATCCATACGGTGGAGGCCGTCATATATCACCTGGTATTGTTAATATAACATCAACGATCGCAGTCAATCTAGTATGTGACGTAATTGATGGCAGCTATCAAGTAGATCTTTCAAAGTCTAGCCAGGCCCAGCAAGGATATATATTATATTCATTTAGTCCTCAAGCTCCACTTGGGTGGTTAATTGTATCTGAGCCAATTAACCCCGTTTATCTACGTGTACATAATCTACTATTATCGAGGATACATTTCAAAATTACTGACCAGGTTGGACACGTTCTGGATTTAAGAAATGAAGAATTGCATATTAATCTGTATGTGAGATCGTAGAATGTCTGAGTAAAACAAAACAAAATGTCCGAATCTAACTCGGATCAGAATAATTTTGTTTTTACTTCTGATGGTGTAAATCGTAATTATCATACCCAAACAGAAAAAAAATATTATTATTATAATCTGATTTAAAAATATTTTTATTTTAAATAAATATTATTATCAGAATCTGAATAAAAAATAAATATTATTGTATTATAAGTAAATAAACTGTATAGTTCGACTCTGTCAATTTTGGCAGGGATTTTGTTTAGCCATTACGACATTGACTCCGTTAGTGGGTCCACCTTCATTATCACTTTCAATATCATTTTCACAATGCTCCCTCAACTGTCTTATACGAAAGTTCACAATCGTTTTCTGTTCGTATTCATGAGATAATTCTAACTTAATTTTATCAATAGCGTGTGAGAGAGGTACAAACAGCTTCACTTGATTATCTGTAACTGTTGCCAGCGACTGTAACATTGCCTGCTGGATACACTTCATGAATTTATAATCAGATGGCAGTGTATACCTGTTCTCTAATTTTCGTTGTTCTAATGATTCAAAATCACACAGAATTTTTTTCAGGATTAAGATTATCAGATATATTTATACCGCTATGTTGTAATGTTTTAATCGCAGAAATAATAACATTAATATTTTCAGAATTCATTATATTATAAATGTTTGTTTAAAATAAAAATAAAATAAAAATAAAAATAAAATAAAAAGATATTTATATATTATACATAAATATATAGTTTATATATTATATATATTTATATATACAAAAAAATACAAAAATAATCATTAACGTAGTAAGTGGTTACCCTTCCGTTGGGGCCCCTTCATTGCCTTTATGCCTTTCGGTGGGGTCCTTACATTATTGTCTCTCTTATGACGCTCATGGGGCACCCCACTAGACTTTTCTTTTTGGCAAACATTCTTTCTGAATGTTATTGTCTGGGTAACCCTTCAAATGAGGTAGTGAGCTTACTTACGGTAATGTTTATTTTAGAGAGCTTAATATTGCGCATTTAATGACCGCCCCACCAAATCAAAACGCACTCACCACGTTGTTTAACGTGATGAGAGGTCATTAAATCCTTGGAACGAAGCTCTCCATCTTTTCAAAAATGGCGATGGCAGTCCAGAGATTCCCCGTCGATTTTGTTCGTGACGGGAACCGAACTCAGGGCGACAGTATGAGAATCCAACATTCTAACACTGAGCTATGAAATTCAGTTATAAGTACATGTTAAAAAAATTATCATGTAGTTACCAAACATCATTACATTTTCTGATTTTGAAAACACGTAATTTTGCATTTACATTTTCTGATTCTGAAAGCGTTATTATATAAACCGAGAAATACATGATTTTTTATTAAAAGATATTTTCTATATAAATCTGTTTGTACAGAAAAACGAAATCCTAATGTGCTGAATACAGAGTCTGTATTCATGTAGCCAACCGTTGCCAAGGATACTAAAACATCGATCAGTTACATGAACACATGCCAGATGGTAATATATTACTTTTGTCTAAAAATAACTTGCTGATGTATACATTTATTCACACAGTTGAGATATGTGAGCCAACAACGTTCTTCATTTGTGATAGAGCAAATTCTCTACACACAATTACACATCATTTTTATGAACGATATATTTATTATTTGTATGAAATTATGATGGACGAAATAACACATACAATAAGGAGAGATATTCACAAGCAGAATAAGAAAATATTGCTGTCATATAACATTAACGTAGTACAACAAGCACGACAACTGCTTGATTTACTAAGTTATGCTTGACGGAGTTGTCTCGCTTAATCATCTGATACCATAACTATATACTGAAATTTGATTTTTTGTCCAAATTTTTTTGAAAATGCAGATTTGTATGTTTTATTTGCGACAAGTTGTACTGAATTCGGATTAATGCCAAAATATTTGGCAGCCGCATTCATTGATGGGAAATTTATTTCTTGGCCTGTTTCTGCATTTACGGCTTTAATAGCTCTCTTTCCGAATATTTTACACCTTCCTGTATTTCCACGTGCAGAATTCTGACTCTGTGTAATAGCTTGTAGATTACCTAAATAATTATTTTTTGGATTTCCATCAATATGATCAATTACAAGTCCATCTTTAATGACCCCATGAAAACATTCGTAGATGAATCTATGTGAGAAAATTTTTTATTTCCACTGGTATTAAATCTAAAATAACCAAATTTATCAACACTACCGACTGGGTTTTTCAATCGACAATTTCTGATCACACACCATCACGAGATGCTTCATAATTTCTAATAATTGGATGCGTTACAAACTCATTTTGCTCCATTTGTATACTAATATTATTTGTTTAAATCATTATTTTGAAAATCTAGCGAGATAATCTTCTGCGGTTTTTATAGGAGATTCGATATTTTTTTTTATCGTAATATCGTTTTAGTTCTCTATACTTTTTACCACCACATTGCAAACACAGTTGAGTTTTTCCTCTGACTCCAACACCACATTGGACACACGGTTTTGGTCCTAGACTTCCGTGTCTAACGCACTGCATGTGATAACCGCAGAATTCGTTTACGCAAGTTTTGTTACAAGGAGAAGTATATCCGATTTTGAGCCAATGGCATTGATTCTTTGTTTGAATCATATATATATATATATATATATATATATATATATATATATATATATATATATATATATATATATATATATATTATATATATTCAATTTAAATATATATTTGTCTTAATTATAATAATGCAGGAATTATCCACAATTGAACCTTCCGCCGTCTCGGCGGGAGCTAGATTTGATCTTGACAGACTGCCGAAATATAAATTTAGTTTTTCGATGCAAGATCTGGCTTTAACGAATAAGGATATAACTAAACGTATCCGTGAAGCCAAAAAGGAATTTCGCGACGATGGTGCGGCTCATGTGTGGTCGACATTCAGAATTGGAAATACTGTCGATGTAATGAATGACAAACGAGGAAGAGAGATTATTGACTACCTTGATGTTCAAAGATATTTTATTTTAATAAAATTTATTGTAAAGACAGACGACGACACTTGGATTATCCGTGACAAACGTGATTCTGTCCGCATGCAGTCAGGAAATAATATTGTTCTCGGTAAAAATTCCAAACCAGGAATACTGACTGGTATTGACAAACCGTATTATGAACGAACGTATCCTGTGACTGCGGTTGTGTACGCAATATATCCGTTAAATAATAAACCTAACGTTAATGATCTCAAACCTATGAAACTGTCATCCTTGACTTCGTCAAGAATAAATTGTGTAGCTGAACGGGTTACAGAACACTTCACAAACGCGCGGAAACGGTTTAACAGATTTACCAGGTAAAAAAATAAATACGTGGGCAGAAACAGTGAAAGATACCGGAGCGTCTATCAGCGACGTTGCTGAGCTGGGAAAGAAATTAAAATTCCCAATAACAGTGAGGACATTAACCGGAGAGATTTTGTATAAATCGAAATATGAATCAAGAGGAGCTTCGATAGATATTATTGATCATAACGCACATGCATGGACTGTGACGATAACAATATTTCCACGAGACTGAATGGTTAAATTTTATAATGGTCATATATTTGATTTTATCAAAAATATCAGTAAAATTGACCCTGTATCTGTTTGGCCGTTTCAAAATTCGGAATATGATTATCATGATCAGTTTATACGGTCTAATGGTGATATTTATCGTACAGAATCTCTCCACGAAGAAATGAAAAATCTTGCATTAAAATATACCCCTGATGATATTAAGGTTGGACAATTACTGAATAATTGTTTTACCGTTCCATCAGTTGCTGCTCACGCTGCTCAGGAGAAAAATTCATGGAAACCGACACGATTGGAATTTCTTGAAGATGTCCAACACAGTTGTGTGGAATACGAACACGGTGGATTATGGAATACTAAATACGATTATAGAGACGTTATCTCAGTTGATATGGTAGCATGTTATCCTGGAAGTTTTCTTGGATACGGAGAGTGTTCTGGATACTTTAAGAGATTTGGACATCCGACACACGAGATGACCAGAGTTGCGATAAACGGACCCTTACCAGATTTTGACTTAACCGGATTCGCCTGTATAGAGTCGTTCGAGTTTTACGGGGATCTCCATCCGATTGTTTATGCGTGGTTTGGAAGACATTTTTCAGAAAAATGTTGGGCTCCAATAGTACTATTACAATACATGCTTGATGCTGGAATTTTAATATCGTTAAAAGTGAGTGAAGCAATTATATCATACCGCGTGCAGAAACAAGTTTGGTTGCCAGAACTGGATATATTTAATATTAATGATGCTAGGAGAGATTTTCCTAATCTTAACGAAGATGATATTGTTAAAATTACTAATAATATACGTAAATGCAGGAAAAAACACGATGAGAAACTTGCAAAAGATCTCGGCAGAAAAATAATTGGTAAATTTACGCAAGGAGGATCATATGATCATAAACGACATTGTACAAGATTAATTATGGACGATGCTGAACTCGATTTTATAATTGCTGATACAACGGAGAAAAACACATTTATAAGTCGAAGTAATGTTTATTTATCAGACGGAACAAAATTAGGTACAATTGTGAGCTATACTGATGGCGACTCCGCAGTTTACTCATTTAAGATCTTCGATGCTCGCGTACGTTTCGATAAATCTATTATTAATGATAAACAGATTTCCTCTGATTGCAGTCAGAGTCGCGACAGATTCATTTTATATAAATAAAAAATATGCGGATTTGTTAAAACAATTGCATATTAACAATCATGCATCATGGGGCGAATGGAGAATGAAACATGAAGATATACTTAGTTATTCTGAATCTGCCGACGTTGAAATTAAAGAAATATATTACAAGAATAATCAAATATCAGAATTGTCATCGACAACGTCATTGTTGCCATCTGTATATGATCCTGTGGCTAGACATAAAACCGTTTATCTTAATGGGTGTGGTGGTTCAGGTAAAACAACACGCGCGATTGAATTATTTAATAATTGTTCAGATATGATTGTTTTGACACCGACACATAAACTCGCCAAGGAAATAAGAGAACGAGGAATCAAATCTCAAACTTATCATAGTTTCTTCAGATGGTGCGGAGACACATGGACTCCATCGCGGATGGGTGAGAAATACATTCCTAAAACTATTATCTGGGACGAGATTTGCACGGTGTCACTAGAGGTATTAAAAATATTTCTTGATTGGCTGTTATTGAAGAATACTGCTGTGATAATGTGTGGCGATCATGGTCAACGCCACCTTTTATTGGATCGTCTCCACATGAGTGGCTGAAAATATTTGTAGATTATCACGAAGAAATAAATGATGACCATAGAGCTATTGATAAATCACTGAAAGAGTTTAGAAAGTTAATAAGACTGCAGCCAGATAGAATACAGTGTGAGATAATGCGTAAAGTAATTCCAGAAACTCCTATGAATGATTTTTGGAATTTATGGAGACCTGCTGATTTGATAGTTGCAAGTAGAAAAATAGTTCGCGATACACTTCAACAACAATTATTTACATTAAATAAAGAAAAATTTTCAAATCTACCTGTACCATTATGTTATCGCCCAGCAGATACTCGACGACAGAATGTTGATGTTGAGATTCCTGGTGGTGGAATACAAAATCTTGTCCTAAATGATATTGTTTTAGTTGTTGTTGATGTTGTTGAGAGCGCGTTGAGCATGGATAAATCGCCGTGGACGTTAGGATACGCTATAACGATTCACTCGTCACAGGGATTAACTATTACTGATACAAATATCTGGATTGTCGATGATCGTATTGAGTGGTCAAATTTAGTTTATCTTGCAGTATCTCGAGTCAGAAGAATATCTCAACTACACAGGGTTATCATGGATTGCGTAATAACCGAAGAAATCACTAACAACTTTGTCGACATCAAGAAAAAATTAGCGAGCTATAAGCAATGTGACAAAAAAAATAATCGCGACTTTGATATGGATGCTGAATTTATTATAACACTAAAACAACGACAGAATAATCATTGTGCGAATTGTAACGCAGTAATGTTGTGGCAGTATTCAAATAATAATCCAAGACAATTTACCGTTGATAGAATTAACAGCAGTCTTGGTCACACACGCGAAAATGTGATGCTGACCTGTCTTGAATGTAATCGACGTCGAGGCGCTGGACGCCCTTGTGCAAGTTTACAAAAGTGATGGTGGTGGTAATTGTGTGTCTTTAGGAATTATTTGTAATTGTTCGCGTACAAATCCACGCTGAGGAGCAATTGAATCTAATCTGTAGATTGCAGTTCTACCTGTGGACCTTACCACGCTGGAAATTTTATCTGTGGTCACACTCCAGATAGGATCAGTTGCTCTTTTTTAACCTCCTTCAAGTTCACCAGGTTCATACAAATATCTTACAGTTACATTACCTAGTACTGGTTGAGAGGAAGATTCACGTCCGCGTATTGGTATATATTTTTTTGTGATCTTATTAGAAGGTTTCATAGAACTTGCACGAGTAATTTCATTATTTAACGCAGCTATCACACTTGGTAACCTTGAAACCCATTCACGAGATCTCTCCATGGACTTAAAGTCAGTGGATATTTCCTTCGCATATTGATATCCAAATAACCGCTCAGCAAGTGTTCTATTAAATCGTTCAGCGATTGCCTGATCACGATGAATTTCAGTGTGTCCTCGTCTGATTCTAACGTTACGTTTTTTTATCAACGATGATACTGCACCAAGAAATTCTTTGCCAGGATCAACCTGCAGCAACTGTGGCCATCGTAGACCACCTTGTGGTCCGGATCCTCGTTGATAAATTCGTTCAAACGCAGATGCAACTTAAGTTGCTGTTTTTGTTGACAGTGGTTCTGCGTCTTTATATCTACTTGCAACGTCAACGACAGTTAACGCGTATTTGTATGTGTGCGATTGACGTCTACCAATTTTAATTTTATCATGTGGTAAAAACAAAATATCTGCTTGATGAACTTCATTGGGAGTGATGACATCAAAATGTGCATATTAAATTTTTTTAGGTGGTGGTAGATAAATTTGCCATATTGCCTGTCGTGCTAACCACGCTGCAGCAACAGCACGTGAGACTTTTGCTACTTCAGCAAGTTTACTAAATGCTGCTTTGCATCTCCAATATGCTCTTGGGCTATAATAAACAGATTCCATTATAATAGTTATCTATGATTAATTACCAGCTCCTAGCACTAGTTAACCTTTCATAGCAGATTTTACTAGGAAGCTAGCAAGTTTTTCTCTGAGAGATTTATTTTTTATGGAGTTTAATGCGTGAATCAGCTTTACATCTGCAATATCTCGTTGTTGCAAATCTTTACTTTTATACGCGACATCATGAACGTGAAAAGCTTGATCAATTGCGTTTATTGGATACTCGCCAGGTCATGGTTGATCTCGTTCATCAAGTCGAATATAAAGTCGAGTTCCAGGACCACAATAATTATATCCAGGAAGATGTTTCTCACCAGGACACTTTGCCCATGGAGCTCCTGGTAATTTACCTGACGAAGCAGCGATATCATCACCTGTCTTTGTCGATGAAATAAATTTGTATTTTTTTGTACCACATTTCACACACTTGCCTGTAAGTGCGTGCCTGTTATTTTTTGTTATTATTGTTGTTAATCCACTGGTATGGGTGGGTGCTCTACATCGAACACAATATAAATCCATATTATTTATTATATGGATATAATTGACTTCTCAGCGACACGAAAACAAGAGCCAGTCAAACATCATCCAGCGCTACCAAATTTCATCAGAGCAATTATACTTGGCCCATCTGGGTCTGGTAAAACGCAATTATTACTTAATCTGATAATGCGATGGCTCAAGTGGGATAAATTATATTTAGTAGCACCATCTGTAGATGATCAACGATGTTACGAAGTACTTAAAGATTTTAATGAAAATGGAAAGTCGCTGACATGTCCTGATAAAGAGAATGATGTTATTGATTTCATTACCGATATCGATGAAGCTCCATCCATAGATGATCTTGATGGATGTATCAATAATCTTGTAGTATACGATGATGTAATGCTGGACAAACAATCAAATCCAGCTCGGATATTTTCGCGAGGCCGTCACAAAAATACAGACGTGATTTATTTAAATCAGAAATACACACAAATTCCAAAAGTGATCAGAGATAATTGTAATATCTTAATTGTGCTTAATGGAATAGATAATTATACTTTACAAAATATTTATTACACTTGGTGTTCAGGGGACATGGACATGATTAAGTTTAAAAACTTCTTTTCAAAAGCACAAGCTGTTCCGTTCGGATTTATAACGATTAATTTACATGACCCAAGATCTAGGTACCGTATAGGTCTGGATAAAATCTTTGGTTAATTATAGCAGCAGGGAGGGTGAACGACCAGCGTTGAGTGACCAACACGTAAACAAAACACACCATCAGTGATGATGAAACAAAATGAGTTAACCCAATTAGAGACATCTCATGGCCTGGCAGAGGTTTTGGTTTAATGTTATTTGACCTTGAGATTTCAATTTCGTAGAAAGGTTTATTTTTCATAAATAAGGTCTCCAGCAAAATGGTCTGTTCACCCTCCCTGCTGCTCAACATTATTTCTAGCATGCTATGGAAGAGACCGACAATGTTCCGATTGAGCTGGTGGTAAGTATGGTTCATGGCCAAAACGGACCTCTACGAGAAAGGTCCGTGACCAAAACAGACTAGTGCTTGAAAGGCCTGGTCTAAAAAGGCCCAGTCCAGAAAGGCGGTTTTCTGTAATGCATTACTAATTACTATCATCATATATACTAAAAAAATAAATAATACAAATACTAAATACTTACATTTTATTTTGAAATATCTATGAATACTGAAAAGGAAACCAAACACTTAACTGACTAAAACAAACTACAGAGGTGCTTGATGGATACGACAACGAAAACCGGATAAGGAGGCGTTGGAAGAAGGGTAGGTCAAATGATTTTGACTACCGATTGCTAATACGGTTTTGAAAATACTCTTAATATAAACTGCAGGTATAGCAGTCGCTTGCAAGCTTCTCGAACATATAATTTGTAAGCATCTTCTTAACCACCTGGAAAAATAATATTCTAACTAAATTGAACCGCGGCTTTAGAGCAGGATACTCCTACGAAACGCAACTTCTTACAACAATGCATGACCTACTTCACTTATCAAAATACATGACCTACTTCAAAACAACGACAAAGAAATACAAACCGACATGGTGATAGTGTACCACATCATAAATTACTGCTCAAATCGGAAAACTATGGAATCACAGGGCCATTACACTGCTGGCTAGAGATGTTTTGGACAAAGCGACACATACAATTGGTGGTGGATAGAGAATCATCTGAAAGCAGTCACTGTCGACTGCAGTGACCCTCAGGGTGCTGGTATCACTCCTTTCCCTTTGCCCCATTAATGACCTTCCAGACTGTGTGAAATCTCAGGTCAGGTTGTTTACAGACGACTGTCTCCTTTACAGAACAATTCAAAACCAGAGTGACCACCATACCCTCCAGAATGATTTCACTTACTTACTTAGACTTAGTTCCACCTGCGTCGTTCGGCGCATTGGGCAGCGAGTGCTCTCCATCGCGGTCGATCTGTGCAATGTCATCCGCGAAGTCAAGGTCAGTTAGCCGGTTTGGTTTCAGCCATGGAATTCCAAAATCATCTCGAATGATTTCACAGCCCTTGAAAAATGGGCGGCAGATTGGGGTATGACTCTTAGTGCCACTAAATGCTACCTCATGTGTATGACCAGTAAAACAACAAAATCATCTCACTTCCACACCTAAATAATCAGATACTACAACAAGTCAGTGATCACCCCTAGCTTGGACTAACATTATCTGAGGAGTTCAAGTGGGAATCGCATATTATCAAATCGACAATAAAACAAGCTCTACATAGGCATTTCTTAAAAGAAACCTCAGACACTCTCCACAGATATGCAGACGAACTGCCTATTTAGCACCAATCATGTCCACGTTAGAGTATAGTTGTGTCGTCTGGGATCCCTACTACACTAAGGATATTGACAGAGTCGAGAAGGTTCAACGCCAGGGAGCGAGATTTATATTTGGTGACTACAAAACCAGTGAAGCAGGATGCATCACGAAATGTTAAATGGCCTGGGTCTACCAACACACCAAGGCAGGCGTAGTATGATCCAACTGACATTCCTCTGAAACTATAAACATTGTAGAAAAACAAGTAACACATAACAGTACATGTTTCGTATTTGAGCAGTGTAGAACAGAACAATTTAGAAATTCTTTCTTCGTAAAAACAATTGTGGACTGCAGTGTCGATTAAGGCCTTTCAGGGCCATAGGCACTGAAAATATTATGCCCCCAACCCCACCCCCTACAAAATGTGAAACTTAAAAAAGCAATATTAAAAGCCGAAAATGAGGCATATAACAGTGTTGCCATAATTCCAGATCAAAATACTCGCACATGCTAATCGAAATGGTAATATATAATTCATTCAATTTTATCATCAGCAATTAATTCGAATATTTTTTTTCTTTTCTGATGCTCCTGTTGGGCTGGTACCCTTAGCACGTGCTTAGTAAGCCTAATTGGGTAATCCGGCACTGTTGGACTGGAATCATGTTAGTGACAGTGTTATGTGCGTGCAAAACTCTTAGTGGTTCTCTCTTCCAGTGCAATTTCATTACGTTATTGGCCGTGCACTGTATACAGCCTTCAACATTGTCAAACTTCAGCAGGCCTCCATCCAGCTTGATTTCCAGAAGAGCCTAGATGAAAAAATGTCTACCAACGGACCTTTACATGGAAGTGCCTCCGAGAAATGGAACAAGCTCAGGGACATGATAAGAGAGACAGCTATGGCGACTCTGGGCCCCAAGAAGCGAACCCATCAAGACTGGTTCGACGAGAACAACGATGCCATTGAAGATCTGCTTGCCAGAAAAAATAAAGCATTCATGGACTGGCAGAATGACTCAAACTCCATCCCCAAAAAGGACCGCTTCAAATCCTATCAAGCTGAGGCTCAGAGAGAAATCCGTAAGATGCATGGCCAGTGGTGGGAAAGGAAAGCTAATGAAGTGCAACGCTATGCCGACACTAACAACTCCAAAGAGTTCTACAGTGCCATCAAGTCAATCTTCGGCCCTTCAAAGTCTGGTTCTGCCCCCTTGCTTGCTGCAGATGGCAGTACACTAATAAAGGACAAGGCTGGTATTAAGGACAGATGGAAAGAGCACTTTAGCCAGCTCCTAAACCTGCCCTCATAGGTTAGCCATTCTGCTCTTGAACAAATACTCCAACAGCCAACGCATGACCAACTGAATGTTCCGCCAACGATAGAGGAGCTGAGGACGGCCATTAAACAAATGAACTGTGGCAGGGCACCTGGTAGGGATGGCATCCCAGCGGAGGTGTACAAGGCTCTCAGTGAACAGACTCTTGAGGCATTCCACGATGTGCTAACCAGCATCTGGACGGAAGAGGAGATGCCAGACGACCTCCGCGACGCATCAATTGTAACCATCTATAAGAATAAAGGCACACGTGCGGACTGCAATAACTATAGGGGCATCTCCCTACTCTCCATAGCTGGCAAAATACTTGCTCGCCTCATTCTCAACAGACTTATCGCATCAGTGTCAGAAGATAACCTACCTGAGTCTCAATGTGGTTTTCGCCCAGACCGTAGCACTGCTGACATGATCTTCGCAGTAAGACAAGTCCAAGAGAAGTGCCTTGAGCAGAACATGAATCTGTATGCCGTCTTCGTGGACCTAACGAAGGCATTCGACTCAGTCAACAGAGACGCACTGTGGGTAATACTCAAGAAGCTTGGTTGTCCTCAGAAGTTTACCAACCTCATCCGGCTTTTTCATGATGACATGACTGGAGAGATTCTCTCAGACAGTGAACCCTCTGAGAAATTCCCCATATCTAATGGTGTCAAACAGAGCTGTGTACTCGCTCCTGTGCTCTTCAACCTCTTCTTCACGCAGGTACTGCTCCACGCCATCTGTGACCTTGACCTTGGTATCTACATTAGATATCGCCTGGATGGATCAGTGTTTGATCTCAGACGCCTAGCTGCTAAAACCAAGACGCTTGAAAGACTTATCACTGAAGCACTCTTTGCAGATGACTGTGCCCTCGTGGCCCATGAAGAGATTCACCTACAGACAATTGTGGACAAGTTCTCTGAAGCCTCCAATCTGTTCGGACTCACAATTAGCCTAGGAAAGACAGAAGTCTTCTTCCAGCCTGCCCCAAACACTGTCCCTTCACAACCTTGCATCACCATCGGCGACACGCACCTGAAGAATGTGGACAGCTTCAAATACCTAGGTAGCACAATATCCAATGATGGCTCCCTGGACAAAGTGATCACTGCGAGGATCCAAAAAGCCAGCCAAGCACTCGGACGACTTCAAACCAAGGTCTTGCAGCACAAGGATATACACTTGTCAACAAAGTTGAAGGTGTACAATGCAGTTGTCCTGACGTCTCTCTTGTATGGCTGTGAAACGTGGACTGTATACCGAAGGCACATCAGTCGGTTGGAACAATTCCACCAGCGCTCCCTGAGAGCCATCATGAGGATCAAGTGGCAGGACCGAATCCCCAATCAGGAAGTCCTTAACAGAGCAAACACAACAAGCATCGAAGCCAAACTGATCCAGGCCCAACTTCGTTGGACCGGCCATGTCATCCGCATGGATCAAAACAGAATCCCAAAGCAACTGTTCTTTGGCTAGCTAGTCCAAGGCAACCGAAACCAAGGCCGCCCTCACAAGAGGTACAAAGACAACCTCAAGACGCACATCAAATGGGCAGACCTTCAAACCCATCAGCTCGAGCTCGCTGCCTCAGACAGAAGTCACTGGCGAGCCCTGACCAGAAAAGCCAGTTCCACCTTCGAGGCTGACCGCCGCCAGCGTCTCGCTGCAGCCCGTGAGAGACGTCACAGAGCTGCGTCTCAGCCACCCCCAAGTACCGGTGTCCCATGCCCCACCTGCAACCGCCTGTGTTCATCGGAATTTGGACTCCGGAGCCACATACGCGTCCATCGTTGATGAGACTGCACAACATGTCTTCCTCGGCCCCCGAGAAACTACCAAGAGACTATATACATTCAGATTCTGATTTAGACATAGACTTGAACGTAGTTAAAACTGGCCATTTTTCTCTTTTCCTTTCTTTCTTTTCTTTTTTCTAGCATGCAATGGAAAAGGCAGAGGACATTACAGTTGTCTAATTAACAGGACAATCGGAGCATCCTTTGCCTTTTCCATCACAAGGTAGAAAAACATCGGATGTAAATTTTGGCCATCTTGAACTGCCCTCAAGCCCGTTGTTGTTATGCCCTCTTAATAACTTCATAACGTCACTATTTTACTATGGTCTTCAATCGGTTGCATTCGGATTTCAACAGTGTTCTGCGTTGTAAGGTAATCAATTTTCGGAATTTTTAATAACTAATCATGAATGAGTAATCCTATACAGTAAGGAGTCTTTTCCATGAAACTTTTATTACCGCCGTACCAGTCGATTAGAATTGTAAGTTTGATTTGTATAGATTCGATCACAAAGCTTTACTGTCATATATAAGTGTGCTAGAAACCCATATTCGTATGCTAGATCCACTCGTGTCGGATGCGATGTGTAATTTGTTATGCGCTGAGATCAGTCGATGACTTGCCGGCTAACGTGCATTCATACTTGTTTTATTTATTCATTTATTTATATTTTACTTTCCGCATTATCGTGAAGTCCAGAAACCTGAAACTTTTAGTGAATTGTATTAATAGGAATTCATAGTCACCATTTTAAGGTTTTACGACTTTCAGTTTTATTTTTTTGTTTTATTATTGCAAAATTGGAAAGCTGAAATCAGTTTGTAGTAAATTTACTAACATGGTAGGATCATTTTGGATATACCAATTCAGACAGTTTTGTTTTTTTTTTTGTTTGGTGGATTGGCATCATTTATATCAATTTGAAAGGCCTGTTAAGGAACACATCAGTGGTATGAATACCTTGGCCCTGAAAGTGATACAAGTATCATTTCTGTTTGCCTTTGCACTCATTAGGGACTTGATGGTACAGTTCTCCAAACTGTCCCAAAGATCTTGTTGAATTTTTTTTTCTGCACATTGAAATTCACTTTTTGCATCTGCCATGATGAAGATAGTGTTGCTGTAAATAGATGTCATATACTCAAGAATGATTAATATCGGAATGGTATTTGCAATATGTGAAAGGTATGAAACACTCCCCCCTTGATGCTGAGCTTCATGAAGTCAAACCGTTTCAACAAGGAGTTGTGAAATTTAGTTTTCTGTTTCACAGATTGCTCATCCTTCCAGGAATCAGGGATCTGTTTCAACATTTTTGTATTAAAAAATAATGAATCACACTGATCCAAGATCCAACTTCTGAAATAAATATGTTTTGCGTTTTATGGACCAACATCTGTGCAGTTTAAGGCATGCACATTGTTTGCACCAGCCCTGGTACTTATGCAAATTAGACTAATTGTCTTTCCCAAAGCAGTGCTTAAAGAATAGCAAACCAAAAAACACAATATCTATTGTTAGTCATTTAAGTAATCAGTGTGGTGGTGGGTGTTTATGTATGACTGCCATAACTTGTTAATTGTCTTTATGACAGTTAACTATATAAACTGGCCTGAGATGATAGTACTTCACTCCATGAGCATTACAGGTGAAGCTATGTGAATTGCAGCTGTTGACTGGTTATAGAGGCTACAGGTTATGGATATATGTCATGGGGCAAAGAAAGGTCTATCTCTTATAAGATTGCTTGAAAGCACTCAGAAGTCATGTTTTTCGTGTGACACATTGTGATCTGGCAAGTATGTATCAGGTGTGCATGTCACATTTATTTGTACTGCAAAACTCCAAATCCATGTTTTAAGATGGAACATTCAGTCAATACAGATTATGCTCTAAGGACAAATTCCAGACATTTAGTGTATGTTTCAAAGGACAGTACTTGATCACTGTGATAATAGTTACTCAAATTCAGCCATATAATGGAAAATACCCATTACACTTGGTTGCTAAGATGCTGGACACATCATCAAAGGCATCATTATTGTTTTGGTAATTAATATGCACTGGTATCTTAATTTGTTTTGTGATGTTCACAAATATCCCATCAAATTTATAAAAATGACCCAAATTGCAATTAGTCCCAAACTTGGTAGTGCAATACAACAAAACTTATTAAAATCTTATCTAGTGCTACATTGTATGTGGCCACTGTCTACTATTACCCATGTCCTTTAATACAACTCTGACTAGGAAATCTCAGTTATTTTCACTTGTGCTCAGTGAATCATATGGCAAATACAAGTTAAAAAAATCCTAGGGTAGTGTATGCAAAAATGTAGGTCTGGTTTTACATGGAGCATAAAGGCCTAATTATCCCCACTTTTCTCCTAGTATAGTATAAGTTTTGGACATTTATAAAAAAAATATATTTGTGAAATATTTGCATAATGTGAAATATGTTAATAATAATAATAATAATAATAATACTCTAAACTCAAGAAGATTTGGTTTTGGGGGAAGTACGATTGATTGTACTGATACTATCTTATTGAAATTTAAGATTATCCAAAGTGTACTCTGGTCTTGTCAAAATTAGACACTAGGACTAGGCAGCTGCATGAAGTAATCCAAGTGTACTCTTGAGATTATAAACCTCCTGTTTGGGAAAATGCAACTTGCTGAATTCAGCAGCCACAGTATGCACAGCTAATATCAGCAAAATAGATGTTTCCAGAGGTAGAAAATCTGAGGTTTTAAAGAGAAAGAGTGATATTGAAAATGTGAAAAATGCATCCAAATTTAACTAGATTTTTCCTGCTGATGCATTACATTGTATTGCTGTACAAAATGATCTTGTACACTGTACATAGGTGTAGATAATATTTTGACTTTTGATGGGATGTATATGGCATGTGGAATACTCTGGATATGCAGGAGGTCAGATATTGAATACATAAAAATAGGAAAGGGATTGGGAACAGTCATATGTGCTGTTTATTTGAGTTTGTAGTTTTTCAGATACATTTCAGGGTTCTGCACTTCATTCAGTCAGCGAATTCAGGTTGTACTTTTACCGATCATTTTACCATTGCACAGAACTGACATAGTAATCATTTCATATTAATCATTATTAAAATTCTGCTTGTATTTTGTATTCTTTTAAATATTTATAAATGTTTTCTTTCAATATATCTAGAGCAGAAATGAAGTTTTCAGTCTTGTGTGTAAGGGGACATGGAGCTCGCCTAGGTCGATTGTCCAGTGTTGGTCATCAAGGAAGCAAGATACTTGACACACCTATGTGTATGCTGTACACAAGAGGAGGCAAGTATTAGTGTTTATGTGCCCTTTCTTTCCATAAGTTAATGCCCTCTACATGTCACTACAGTATCTGACAATTCAAGTGATAAATACTATGGAAAACATAAAGTAATCCAGGAACCTGTACTTTGTATCAGTGGATTTTCTTTAGAGATTGCATATTTGTACCTTCATGGTTTCCATTAAGGGACAGTCAGATGTCATTTATGTCCATTTTGTACAGGATGGAGAAATCAGTATGAAGGGAAATCCCAGTGTTTGGCAGATTTTATATTTACTTCGATAATTTAGGATAGAAATAATGCATGAGTATGATTTATATTTGGATTCACACATTGATACTAAAGGTGGAGGATCAACTTTAAAAGATACTTATCATGATTGTTGGTTTTAATGTTCATTGGCCATGAATGATTACACTGGTCTTCAGTTCTTTAGAAGTCGTCTGCTTTAATGATAAAATGTGCTATTTATCACGGATTTTGATGTGCTGAATTCAAATATGACAATTAAAACAAATGATTAGCTACTGTTTCCAAGATATTTATGTTTTTAAATATTATGTCTATGTATATTGTGTAGATAGAAGAGTTTTAATCATAAATTGTAAACCTAGTCTTTTCATGTGTTTATGGTTGCTTTACATGATAATATTTCACCTATCCTGTTTATGTAACACTTTAAAAACAGCAAAAGGTTATACAAATAAAGTTTATTATGAAACAAAAGACAAAAAACTATTATGTATATAAATACATAGTTTAGTCCTTATTCAGTGTCTACTCGGCGCTTCTTGGCTTGTCTCTTGTATTCATTAAATGGAGTATCTCTTGTCACTGTCCAGCAATAGTTTGCAAGCATTAATGGGCTCAATTTTACCTGATAGCGTTTCTATATTGTTGCAATGTCCTGGTGAAATAGCTTGCCATGCTCGTCACTCACTGCCCTGCAGTTCGGTGGAAAAATATCTAGATGAGAGTGCAAAAATGTATCTTTAGTGACATGTTGCAACCTGGGCTTTTGTATGCCTTGAGGAGGTTTTCCACCAACTCCCTGTAGTTGTCTGCCTTGTTTCCGAGAAAATGTTGCCACTAACTGGAAGGCTATCCATGCTGTCTTTTCCTTGGCACACAGTGCACACAGTGCACAGTCAAATGCATCATCTTAAAGAAGTTCACGAATCTCAGGGGTCAAGCTAGACTTAAATTTTAGGGAGAACTGACTTCTCCTTTTGGTCAGAACAGGGAGAAGTGGGAGCTAAACAGGGAGAAGTGAGACCAAAGCAAGAAACACGATATATACATAGGAATAAGTACACAAGTGACTTCAACCATACTCTTCGTCCTGATTTCATTGTTCCCTATAAAACATTACTGTAACTATTCATAGACAACACAGTGAAGCACTGAAGTCGATATATAACTAAACTGGACCCTTTTATCCCCCAACCGAATATCCAAGAATTCGTATTGCACAGTGCGAGTGCATCTATTTTTAGAAGGAGGGCTTTTCTTAATATAACTACTCACTTTCTTGCTTCCTTAGAAAAATCATTAATAGGACTGCATATTTATGGTTGTATTGTTTGCCTACCTACTGGTAATAACGATATGCATTGGTTAAATAGTATTTGCTTCATTACCATGTATAATTTTTGTATTTTGACTAAAACCTTGACCTTGCGGCATTGTTTCGAATTCCACAAGAGATTCCCATGTTTCTGACCTACATTATTAAATATTTAGGCTAAATCTCCTATCACATAATATTTAAACTTTGTTTTCATTACATTATATATTTTCCTGAACCTATTTGCCCAATTACTTACGAATTCAGACAGTTTAATGAAGTGGTATATCATATACGCAACGATGTCCGCCATTACAAGTTCATTTACGGTTTCAAACTGATTTTACACAGAAAATACCCAAATACGGTCGTTAAAATCTCCATTCATTAAAAAAAGAAATAAATTGGAAAACGCTTTTCACCGATCATATTTTTAAAGCAAATTGCATATTGATGTTTAAATTTCGAAACAAAATTTGGTATATTTTCATCACAGAACAGTGTGCCCAACTTCATGAAATCAAGCAGTGATATCTTGCTCCGGAAAAGGGTTAATGGTCAGTTAGCTATTAAAACTTGCATGTGAATGTGCAAGAATTTCTTTGTCGCCGTAAGCTGATTGGTATCAACACCACGCAAACACATTTGGCCTTGGGTTACAACAGTGTCAGAACTTACTGGCTACAGCGAGGGGGCATCTCAAATTCGTAATCTACAGTCATTTTACGTCCGAAAAATCAAAGGGCGAAGTCGTTTTCGCTTTCCTAACAGAAGAAGGTGAAGTTTACGCTTCTCAGGCGACTTTTTCGCCCACTTCGCCTGGTAGCGTGACCCCTGGAATCTGAGGACCAACAAAGACATCTTCCTTTATCTTAACTTCACCTAACCTTGGAAATGTTCCATGGAGGTACTTGAAAGCTGCTTGTGTTTTGTCCATGGCCTTGACAAAGTTCTTTATCAGACCCAGCTTGATGTGCAAGGGTGGTAACAAAATCTTCTTTGATTCAGCAAGTAGTGGATGCTGAACACTTTTCCTCCCAGGCTCCAATGACTGTCAGAGTGGCCAATCTCTCTTGATGTAGTGGGAATCTCTCGCATGACTATCCCATTTGCAGAGAAAACAGCAGTGCTTTGTGTATCCAGTCTGCAGACCAAGCAAGAGAGCAACAACCTTCAAATCGCCACAAAGCTGCCACTGTTGTTGGTCATAGTTTATGTACCTCAAAAGGTGTTTCTTGTTTTCATAGGTTTCCTTCATATTAACTGCATGATCAACTGTAATTGATAGCAAAACATTGCCATTATGCAGCAAAACAGATTTAAGACTCAGCTTCGATGAATCATTGAACAGTCTCCACTCATCTGGATCATGAATGATGTTGAGAGCTGCCATCACACCATCGATGTTGTTGCAGGCTACAAGATCATCTTCCATGAAGAAGAAGGGGACAAGATCCTTTTGACGGTCATGGAACATAAAAACCCTAACATCACCTGCCAGGAGATTCCAGTGCTGTAGTCTGGAGCCCAACAGCTCTGCCTTACTCTTGGATAGTTTCAAATCCATGACAAGGTCATTCACTTCACCTTGTGTTATGAGGTGCAGTTCAAAAGAGGAGGATGGGAGAAAATATGGGTCATGTGACATTGATGGTTCAAGACTTAAAGTTTCATTCTTTTCCTCTTCCTCGTTGGACTCAATTAAGAATGATTATGGTGCATCAGTAACCGGCAGTCCTTCTTCATGGGGTGCTGGACGTGTAGCTAATGGAATGTTTGGATATTGCACAGTCCACTTTTTCTTCTTTGACACACCTTTCCCAACAAGAGGCACCATGCAGAAGTACCAGTTGCTGATATGATATCTTGGCTGTCTCCAAATCATTGGCACATTGATTTCCTTTTCCTTTTCCTGTTCAACCAGCATATGTGTGGGTTTTTCCTCTTCTCCTGATCTCCAGTTTTGCAGCCAAACTGAAGGTGATAGGCTTTCTTAACCATAGTGGTTATACTGCACTTTTGTGATGCAGAAGTCACTTCACCACAAACATAGCAGAACTAATCTGCATTGTTTGCATGAGTATGAGGCATCTCTGGTCACTTTGGCTAAATAGAAATGTGTTCCTTTGCAAACTCAAACACTGAAAAATAAGAGAGCATGACACTGTATGATTTCTAGAGCTAATATAGGGCAATTTGTTCAGCAGAGTGATGTAAGCTTAGTTATGATTGCATCATCCATGACTTCTAGGAACAACATGATGGAATGCATATCATGTATGATGCAATACTAGCTTCAGATTGCATCATTCATTGTTTTGCTTAAAAAGCAAGTACTGTCTAAACCCAGTCATAGATTTATTCATAGATCCAGTTAAAGATGTATTTTAGTCGTTTCTTTTTTAAATTGAGATCCCTTCCCATTATAACACACTTATACAAGTCAAGGGTCGTATATACTGACTCAGTATTGTATCTTTGAGTGAATCAACAATTTTTTGCATCGCCAGAATTAGTAAAGTTGAACCACATTTATTTTGGAAGCATTTTGGCTGTATGTTATTGATCATTTGCCTTCGGCTTTGTGTACAGTCTACTGTCAGATGCTAGTGTTTGTTGAAAAGATTCTGTGAAAAGCATTTCAAACTTTAATTGCTCATAAATATTATTTATTATATATGTTCATGTGCTGCTGTGATAATAAATATAGTTATCACATAAAATATGTATTTGCTAACAGCAGGACTGTATGAACACCTTGATGAGTATGGGAATAGCAATGCATTCTAAACACCTTGATGGGTATGGGAATAGCAATACAGTGTAAACACCTTGATGGGTATGGGAATAGCAATACAGTATAAACACCTTGATCAGTATGGGAATAGCAATGCAATATAAATACCTTGATGAGTATGGGAATAGCAATATAGTGTAAACACCTTGATGAATATGGGACTAACAATATAGTATAAACACCTTGATGAATATGGGTCTAGCAATACAGTATAAACACCTGAATGAGTATGGGAATAGCAATACAGTGTAAACACCTTGATGAATATGGGACTAGCAATACAGTGTAAAAACTGTGATGAGTATGGGAATAGCAATACAGTATAGACACCTTGATGAGTATGGGAATAGCTATACAGTGTAAACACCTTGATGAATATGGGACTAGCAATACAGTGTAAAAACTGTGATGAGTATGGGAATAGCAATACAGTATAAACACCTTGATGAGTATGGGAATAGCAGTACATTATCAGCATTTAAGTATGGGTCTAACAATACAGTATAAACACCTTGATGAGTATGGGAATAGCAGTACAGTATCAGCACTTCAAGTATGGGAATAGCAATATAGCGTAAACACCTTGATGAGTATGGGAATAGTAATACAGTATAAACACCATGATGAGTATGGGAATAGTAATACAGTATAAACACCATGATGAGTATGGGAAAAGAAATACAGTATAAAGACTTTGATGGGTATGGGAATAGCAATACAGTGTAAAGACCTTGATGAATATGGGAATAGCAATACATTGTAAACACATTGGTGAGTGTGGGAATAGCAATACAGTGTAAATAGCTTGATGAGTGTGGGAATAGCAATACAGTGTAAACACCTTGATGAGAGTGGGAATAGCAATACAGTATAAACACCTTGATGAGTGTGGGAATAGCATTACAATGTAAACACCTTGATGAATATGGGACTAGCAATACAGTGTAAACACTCTGATGAGTATGGGAATAACAATCCAATATAAACATCTTGATAAGTATGGGAATAGGTATACAGTATAAACACCTTGATGAATATGGGTATAGCAATACAGTGTAAACACCTTGATGAGTACAGGAATAACAGTACAGTATCAGCACTTCAAGTATGGGAATAGCAATACAGTATAAACAACTTGATGGGAGTAGCAATATAGTATGAACACTGTGATGAGTATGGGAATAGCAATATAGTATAAACACTGTGATGAGTATAGGAATAGCAATATAGTATAAACACTTTGATGGGTATGGGAATTGCAGTACAGTGTAAACACCTTGATGAGTATGGGAACAGCAATATAGTGTAAACACCTTGATGAGTATAGGAATAGCAATACAGTGCAAACATCTTGATGACTGGGGGAATTGCAATACAGTGTAAACACCTTGATGAGTGTGGGAATAGCAATACAGTATAAACACCTTGATGAATATGGGAATAGCAATATAGTATAAACACCTTGATGAATATGATCTAGCAATACAGTATAAACACCTGAATGAGTATGGGAATAGCAATATATTGTAAACAACTTGATGAGTATGGGAATAGCTATACAGTGTAAACACCTTGATGAATATGGGACTAGCAATACAGTGTAAACACCTTGAGTATGGGAATAGCAGTATATTATCAGCACTTAAAGTATGGCAATAGCAATACAGTGTTAACACCTTGATGGGTATGGGAATAACAGTACAGTATCAGCACTTCAAGTGTGGGAATAGCAATATAGTGTAAACACCTTGATGAGTATGGGAATAGAAATACAGTATAAACATCATGATGAGTATGGGAAAAGCAATACAGCATAAACACCTTGATGGTTATGGTAATAGCAATACAGTGTAAGCACCTTGATGAGTATGGGAATAGCAATACAGTATAAACACCTTGATGAGTATGGAAATAGGAGTATATTATCAGCACTTAAAGTATGACAATAGCAATACAGTGTAAACACCTTGATGGGTATGGGAATAACAGTACAGTATCAGCACTTCAAGTATGGGAATAACAATATAGTGTGAACACCTTGATGAATATGGGAATAGAAATACAGTATAAACATCATGATGAGTATGGGAAAAGCAATACAGTATAAACACCTTGATGGTTATGGTAATAGCAATACAGTGTAAGCACCTTGATGAGTATGGGAATAGCAACACAGTATAAACACCTTGATGAGTATGGAAATAGGAGTATATTATCAGCACTTAAAGTATGGCAATAGCAATACAGTGTAAACACCTTGATGGGTATGGGAATAACAGTACAGTATCAGCACTTCAAGTATGGGAATAGCAATATAGTGTGAACACCATGATGAATATGGGAATAGAAATACAGTATAAACATCATGATGAGTATGGGAAAAGCAATACAGTATAAACACCTTGATGGTTATGGGAATAGCAATACAGTGTAAGCACCTTGATGAGTATGGGATTAGCAATACAGTATAAACACCTTGATGAGTATGGGAATAGCAATACATTGTAAACACATTGATGAGTGTGAGAATAGCAATACAGTGTAAACACCTTGATGAGTATGGGAATAGCAATACAGTGTAAACACCTTGATGAGAGTGGGAATAGCAATACAATGTAAACACCTTCATGAATATGGGACTAGCAATACAGTGTAAACACTCTGATGAGTATGGAAATAGCAATACAGTATAAACACCTTGATAAGTATGGGAATAGGTATACAGTGTAAACACATTGATGAGTATGCAAATAGCAGTACAGTGTAAACACCTTGATGAGTGTGGGAATAGCAGTACAGTATAAGCACTTACAGTATGGGAATAGCAGTACAGTATAAACACCTTGATGGGAGTAGCAATATAGTATGAACACTATGATGAGTATGGGAATAGCAATACAGTGTAAACACCTTGATGAGTATGGGAATAGCAATACATTCTAAACACCTTGATGAGTATGGGAATAGCAATACAGTGTAAACACCTTGATGAGTATGGGAATAGCAATACAGTATAAACACCTTGATGAGTGTATGAATAGCAATACAGCATAAACACCTTGATGAGTGTTGGAATAGCAATACAGTATAAATACCTTGATGAGTATGAGAATAGCACTACAATGTAAATACCTTGGTGAATATGGGACTAGCAATACATTGTAAACACCTTGATGAGTATGGGAATAGCAATACATTGTAAACACCTTGATGAATATGGGAATAGCAATACAGTATAAACACCTTGATGAGAATGGGAATAGCTGTACAATGTAAACACCTTGATGAATATGGGACTAGCAATACAGTGTAAACACTGTGATGAGTATGGGAATATCAATACAGTATAAACACCTGATGAGTATGGGAATAGCAATACAGTATAGACACCTTGATAAGTATGGGAATAGCTATACAGTGTAAACACCTTGATGAATATGGTAATAGCTATACAGTGTATACACTTTGATGAGAATGGGAATAACAGTACGGTATCAGCACTTCAAGTATTGGAATAGCAATACAGTATAAGAACCTTGATGGGAGTAGCAATATAATATAAACAGTGTGATGAGTATGGGAATAGCAATATAGTGTAAGCACCATGATGAGTATGGGAAAAGCAATACAGTATGAGCACTTTGATGGGTGTAGCAATATAGTATAAACACCATGATACGTATGGGAATAGCAATACATTTTTGTATAAGTAGAAATACTGTATTTGACATAAAACATGTAGCTGCCTTAATAAGCACAAATTCTTACATTCAGTCAAAATGTGCATAAATAAAGCCCATTACTACTGTCTTGATTCAAGCATGCTTTGTTGGAGGGAAGCATCAGGTAAAATCTGTCTAGAACTTCATTGACATTTTTTATAACAGTACTAGTGTGCACTTATGACAAGATTTTACATTATGAAATCTATCTATTTATCTATCTATCTAACCTAATCTATTTAGTAGATTTATTGTGTGACAAGTAATCTTATTACATGTGTTCCTAAAAATCATAGCGTCATGTAGTGGAAGACGTTATTTCTAGGCCATGCCCGCTGCTCAATCATGACTTGCAGAAAATTATATAAGTAAACAAAGCACAAAAGTGAAAATGGGAAATTATAATGTTGATGTGTTAATTTTCTTTAAACAAAAACTGATTAGAACATGTCTGTTTACTTCTTTTTTCATGAACCGGCATGAAGCTAATAATTAATAAAATAAATCCTAGTTGTACGGTATCATTTTATCTGTTGTTCAGTGTGGCAATGTTGAGTTCTTGGTTGAAATCCAGAGACACCCACAGTTCCATCCCAGGAAGCCCCTTTCTTTGATTGAAATCAAGAGACAGCCACAGTTCTTTCCCAGGAAGTCTCTTTTCCCCAATTTTTGAGAATTAACAGTATATCTGACAGTTATTTTTCTCTGTACTTACAGGTAGTGCACCATACCTAGGCTTGGATATGCTGAAAAAAATGGAGAATATTCCTCCTGTTGCCCACATAGCACTGAGTCACCTGTAAGTACACTTGAAGCAGAGAGCTCAGAACTTAAAATAACGTGCAGATCAGTATTGCAGTACAGCAGTTTAACAGTATGACTCAAATTTTCATTCATGTAATGTATGACATCATATTGCACATGTCTTAAAAACAATGATGTGAACACCTTGATGATAATGGCTGATTTAACATTGCAAACAATAAATAAAAGTTATATTTATGTTCCTAATGGTTTTAGAGGATTACATTATTATTATTTTTCTTTTTATTATTACTATTGATTAAGCCAGGATGTATTCAGGCACTCTTTTATGGCCATTTAATATTGTGTGAATTTATGTCTCCAGAAAGAATTGCATTTTTATGGAATTATGGAGGGATATAGTATGGTATGGGTAGTATAGCTGTAGCTGGAATTATGGAGGGATATGGTGTATTTGGTATAGCTGTAGCTGGAATTATGGAGGGATATGGTGAATTTGGTATAGCTGTGGCTGGAATTATGGAGGGATATGGTGTATTTGGTATAGCTGTGGCTGGAATTATGGAGGGATATGGTGAATTTGGTATAGCTGTAGCTGGAATTATGGAGGGATATGGTGTATTTGGTATAGCTCTAGCTGGAATTATGGAGGGATATGGTGAATTTGGTATAGCTGTAGCTGGAATTATGGAGGGATATGGTGTATTTGGTATAGCTATAGCTGGAATTATGGAGGGATATGGTGTATTTGGTATAGCTATAGCTGGAATTATGGAGGGATATGGTGTATTTGGTATAGCTGTGGCTGGAATTATGGAGGGATATGGTGAATTTGGTATAGCTGTAGCTGGAATTATGGAGGGATATGGTGTATTTGGTATAGCTGTAGCTGGAATTATGGAGGGATATGGTGTATTTGGTATAGCTGTAGCTGGAATTATGGAGGGACATGGTGTATTTGGTATAGTTATAGTGGAATTATGGAGGGATATAGTATGGTATGGGTGGTATAGCTGTAGCTGGAATTATGGAGGGATATGGTGTATTTGGTATAGCTGTGGCTGGAATTTTGGAGGGATATGGTGTATTTGGTATAGCTGTGGCTGGAATTATGGAGGGATATGGTGTATTTGGTATAGCTGTTGCTGGAATTATGGAGGGATATGGTGTATTTGGTATAGCTGTAGCTGGAATTATGGAGGGGTATGGTATGGTTGGTATAGCTGTAGCTGGAATTATGGAGAGATATAGTACAGTTGGTGTAGGTTTAAGTAAAATAAAATCAATATAGCTTTACACATGAATACAGAAAACCTTGTATCATTATTTTGAAGTTTGGCAGTTCCAAAGAGCTGTCTGTGAAAGTGCAAAACAGATATATGGTGAGAGGATATCATTGGGGTGTATAATGCAAAACTTGTTGAGCCAACATTGATGTAAGGCTGTAATGTTTACAGAAACTTTACATTTATACAACTATCTGAACATGAAACAATTCTGTTTAAACATAATTAATCCACTTGTATATCAGAACTAACAGTTTGTGGCATATGTGAGATGTTTTCATTAAATTTATTAATAAGAAAAGTTAAGGCTTCTTAATTAAGTCAGAAAGTAAGTATTTTCCACAATAATTTAGACTAGTTGATAGGGCTATTTGCTTAAGCTTTCGCTCTTATTTTGGCCGAATGAGTACTAAATTTAAGTGAGATGAGGTGTATTGTGGAATATGGAACTCATTCACTGCTCTAACAGATCATAAATGACGTTAACAATATCAAGATTAAAGCAGTATTCACTCACTCTTCCATATCAACTGCACTGAGTGTGTCCTGATATACTGTCTCACTTGAGATGTAACATCCTTTAACATCAATTTGTACCTGTCCGCCAACTTAAAAATTGTCAGTTTCATGACTACACTCTTTAATACAAAATATACAGGTATGCCTGCAATAATTCTGCTTCATAAACATAATGCAGGAATATGCAAATTCATTTGTCTAGAATTTACAAGCAAACAATTTCAGATATTTACTTAATTTTTGCTTTCAATATTAATGAACAGTTTTGCTATATCAAAGTCAGTCAGAATTGACACCAGAAATAATACGGCCAGCTTGCATTGTTTTTCATGAGTTTTGTTAGCAGCTTGGCTGTTCCACTTAGCAGCAAAGGTCATCGCATGCCTTACCCCATGCCAGTGATCACTAAAACACAGTTATGAAACACCCAGCCTTATTCTACAATGTGAACTATCACTATTATTTAGCCTTGTGTTGCAAGACTAATCCAGTGGTCATTTGTGTGTGTGCTCAATCTGTTTTTTTTTTTTAAGTTCAGCTTTTATTTGGACAAGCAGAAGCATATTTGGAAATTGTCCTGCTGACAAAATGTTTGCCCTTGCCCCACCTCCCCCGAAAAAAATAGACTGAGTGACTAAGTAGTTGGATATCATATGGATATAATGGCTAATTTCCAGTTCACCACTGTTGTTTCACTTTATACTGTGTCATTTGGGTGAGCACTTTTATTCCTTTGACAATGTGCTCACTAGACTCAATTTCAAGAGACTTTTGCATATGTTTTGGTTGGTTGGTCATCCAGCGACATCATACCAGTGCCATCCTTTGTGAAGCAAACTTCTGTAGAGCATAGGTTACACTTAGCGTTCAGATTTCTGCCAGTATCAACAGTTGTTATTGTTGTTGCTGTGAGTTTAATGCCATTTTTCAGCACATGATAGGCTATACATGGTAGCCAGTAAATTTGGTGGAGGAAGAACTCAGGGGGGAAAACCATGGGATGAACCACCAATCCATGGGAAGCTACTGACAAGCTTTCTCAAATACCCATATTGGTCAAGCCTGAGACTCGAACCCATGAAGACAGAGGTGACATGTCAGTGATCTGTAATGGCAAGCACCATAGACTGCTCAGCCACCTGGTGCCTCATCAACAGTTGTGAGCTACTTCCAAACAAGAGATGTTTGCCATGGTTACTTGCAGTCATCTTTAACAGGATTGGGATACAAAGTTACATCATCTTATCATGCACTTTATTTATTGTTTAAATGGAAGGCAGTTTTTGTAATGTTTACAGGGTTAATATGACCAATCAGTGCTAAAAAAATCCAATAGCCCGATGCCTTGGGCCCCTCAAATTTTAGATTGGGCTTGACCTGTATTCTAAGTGAGGTGCCCATTGTGCTAGTAGAAAAAAATTTAATTTGACTGAGGAAACTTTGATTGCGCTGATGAAATGTGTATATGTAGTTTCAAGATGTCGACACCTGCCATAACATGGTGTAGTCTATATTAGATCACCACTGTCCTGCATGAAATTGAGATCTGCTTTTAATCAGACAGAAGCATGATGTGTCGTGCTAAAAATATGATTTTGTACTCCCAAACCCCCTAACATGGTTGTGTTTTGAGAAAACACAAATTTTAGTAATCTTCACAAAAAAACCAAGAAAAAAACACACCACTTTCAGTATATGCTGTTACATGTAGCGTGTATCAACGGTAAACAATCATGATTGGAGCAGATATAAAACTATCCCTTGGGCAGTTTAAATAGCAGCAATTAAAGGCAATAGATAGTTCCCAAATGACGTCATCAGCCACCATATTTGTGGTCAGCTGGCAGATTTACCATTGACTTTATAGGGTGTTTGGAAGTTGAAATAAATTCATTGAATCTCAAGATACTTTTATGAAAGTTACATACATAAACGTATATGAGAAAGCTTGCCGGTAGCTTTTCGTGGGTCGGTGGTTCTTTCTGGGGTTTTCCCGGGTTCTTCCTCCACCATTAATACTGGCTGCCATATATAGCCTATCTTGTGCTGAAAAATGGCGTTAAACCCTATAACAACAACAACAACATACATAAACAGAACACAATTCAAGCTTTCCATTAGTATCTATATTTATGATTTGTAAGTTGACTTTGCTTCAGTGTACCTCATTAAAAATGGAAAATGTTGGTGATTGCATATAGGAGAAACTCCAGGTTGCCCATCTTTCAGGTAAAATGGACAAAATATCATCTGCTAGTGATTTCATTGGGAAGCATCTATGAGGTCAGGTTATAAACCTCCCTATTACTGAATTGGCTGACATTAGCAAGTGAAACATGTTTGAAGGCTGCAGTGGGTGAGCCCTTTGTGCTAATTTGCATAGGTAGGATCAGGAAGTGGAACAACCCATTATAGGTAACTCAAAGATATGCAAGATGTGTGTACAAGAACAAAAGTTATTTTATATTACTGCCTTGAATGAGAATTTTTAAGCCATATGTATTATATTTTTGACAAGATTGTGAACAGTGGCAGCATTTCTTTGAAGTCAGATTTCACTGCATATATAGGATGCAAAGCATGATAATTTCATTTGACGGAATGGTGTTCAAGTGTAATTCATTTTTAAAGCCGATATAGGAAGCAATTACCTAACAGCAAAGCCCAACAGAAATAAATTTCAGAACTCTTGGTTGACGGAGTTTTACTTTGTGAAGCACGCCAGCGTAACGATGAACACTAATGACACTTGCATTACCTTCAAGCCCCTTTGAACCCTATTGAATTTATATTTAAATTGTAGCTATTGCAATGTTGTATGACAATATTAAAAAGGGAAATTTTGGGCATGTGGAAATTGGAGTCTGGGCTTGTGGAATTTCAATCAGGGCTTGTGAGTTTATTTAAGTCACCAGCCAGGTGCCTATGTCTAAAATAATTTTTCTTTGAGCACTGCCAATATTTTTTACATGTGTAAATGTGATAGCCTTATATTAACAGTTTGTTTTGGTTTTAGTGAAGTGTTTTATTGTGCTTAGTGTTTTCATTTACCTATATTTCTTGACCTCCATGATGGATTTTCTTCATACTGTGTATAAATCATCATGATGCTAGCCACTGTACTAGCCACTTTGACCTTGGGGTTAAGGTTACAGTCGGAGATAATTGGCATTAAGGTTTTGGTTAAAATCTTTTCAGTTGCATATATTTCTTAAACCACTTATGGATTTTCTTCCTACTTCGGATGTATTACACAGAAGTTAAGGCAGTTTAATTTGTGACAATTATTGTTGCTCCCTATGACCTTGAGGTTTAGGTCAAAGTCATAGGTAATTTGTATTAAGGTTTTGGTTAAAGTTTTTTCATGTTTCCTAAACCCTGTGATGGATTTTCCTCATATCTGGGATGAATCATCATGAAGGTAAGACAATTCAATTTGCATCATGCTCATTTGCCTGTTTGACCTTATTGTTAAAGGTTACAGTTATAAATCAAAAAGTGTTAAGGTTTTGGTTGAAGTTTTTTCCTTTTTTTATATTTCATAAACCCCTTAATGGATTTAGAAAAATCATTCTTTGGTATACTTGCTGCACCCTTTGATCTTGAAGTGAAGTATTTAATTAAAATGTTTTGAAAGACAATATTTCTAAGTTAATCTGACACATCTTCAGTTGTAGAAGACAAGAGGAGATAACCAAATGATAGCTAGTCAGTTGCAGTTTGTATTATTCTAAACTCAGGGTCACTTTAAGCATTTGGATACACTATACCTTTTTCCTATGGTAAACTTCTTGGAATATATGATGACATTTCTTCTGTGGTACATTATACCTTTTGTAAGACAGAACCAGAACCATTTGTTGCTAGTAAAACAGTACATTAAAAAATTTGGGTTTTTTTTGCACTACCAAGTGCAGTCATTATCAGTACACATCATTCTTTTGATGATATAAGCCTGTCATTAGACCCAAGATTACCAATGTTATAACTATAATAGGATTACCAATGTAATGACTATCCCAGGATTAACAATGTAATAACTATCCAGGAATTGCAAATGTAATAACTATCCATGATTACCAATGTAGTAACCACACCTAGGATTACCAGTGTAATAGTTATCCCTGGATTACCAATGTAATAACTATCCTAGGATTACTAGTGTAATAACTATCCCAGGATCACCAATGTAATAACTATCCCAGGATCATTATGATAACTGTTAACAGTTGGAGCATTTTAGTTACTGAAAAAGCAAGAAGGCTTCACTTTAGAGTGACATTGACATTTCACATCACATTTAATATTTCCCACTCTCTACCCTTAACTACTGAATGTTTGGGAATGCAGTTGAGTATTTTCTTTTATATATGGTATAGATTTTAACATGCATATGTTTTCTAACTCTGTTTTAAAAAAGTTTTTTTTAATCTTTATGCATGATATGATTTGTTGCAGGTCGGATCATTATGAGGCAGTTCAGGTTTTTCAGGAAGGAGTGGCCCAGTTTACAGCCTTGAAGGTGTGTAAAAACCATACACTTATTTGAATGCATAGTCATGGACCACTCCCACCTTTTTTCAAAATTGCAGTCAGAAGCGAGTTTTTCAGATCCATCAGGACATGAGTTCAGACTAGGGCCAGGAGAATGGGAGATGTGACTTCTTTCTCTAGATAACAAAAGGAGGAGTGAGAAAAGTTTGAAAAAGAAGCATAAATATCACTAAATATCAGGGCTTCTGTTAATGGACATTCCAGCATGTTATACACCTGACTCCTCTAGGATGTCCAGATTTCTAGAACTGAATGACCTGGGGACTTTCTCTTTCTTGTACCTATATGCCTAAGAATGAATCCCTTTTATCCCACTCATTCCCAAGTGCAACCTACCAATGCCTCTTGTAGCAGTTAATTGTGTGTATTAATTGATTTTCAATACCCAATAAAAACAGTGCTGGTTCAGGTGTTATTTTCTGCCAAGACACTATTACCATATCTACCATGAGTGACACTGATGAGAAAAGGTATTTATCTTTGATTGAGGCATCTCTTAGCAAATTATCTATGAAATTACATTTATTTTCAGCCAGTTTATTAACTATCCCTAACATTTAAAGGATCACAGCTACATGTAGCATCTTGGTCATAGTAAATGTGTACTGAACCTCTGAGCTTAATGTGCCAGTGTGACAAACACAGAGTGCTGACAATTAAAGATATATACCATTGTTTTCTTCAAGATGTTTGAATCGCACCCAAATTTAGGGAATTCCTTGTTAAAAATCATGCAGTTGTTTTGCCTAGAGCTTCAGGAAGATCACAGCATTCATTCATTTTAAAAAAAGCTCAGTCTGATCATGTCATTGTAATAACACACAATTACTGCCACTGTAGTAACAATACAGATACACAACTGTAATATTTACAGTGTCATTGTCATAACACACAATTACTGCCACAGTGACTGTAATATTTAGTGTCATTGTAATAACACACAATTGCTGCCACAGTGACTGTAATATTTACAGCATCATGTCATAACACACAATTACTGCCACAGTGACTAATATTTATAGTGTCAATGTCATAACACACAATTACTGCTACAGTGATTGTAATATTTTCATTGTCATTGTAATAACATACAATTACTGCCACAGTAACTGTAATATTTACAGTGTCATTGTCATAACACACAATTACTGCCACAGTGACTGTAATATTTAGTGTCATTGTAATAACACACAATTACTGCCACAGTGACAATAATACAGATACACAACTGTAATATTTCTTCCATTACATACAGTTCTAAATCATACAATGTAGTGATATTGTCATACCATGCAATCAGTGAGGCTTTGATGATAATAGAGATAAACAATTTTAAGTTTTATCTTTATTCATTAAAGTTATTTATCACACATTCTTCTTTTGAAACATACTCAGTGATGTTGCTAGGCCATGCTAATGTGTTAATCATGCAAATGAACCCACTTCAGATGTCTCTCTAGGGACTTGGATCAAATTGAAACAGTTGAAGATTCTCAGGATTGGAGTCATCTAGGAATCAGTCTGCATGTGATGAACCCTAAAATAACAAGAAAAACTTTAGCCAAATTTCAGAGGTTTTGGTCTTGTTAAAGCTAGAAAAGTCATCATCAGCTCTGCAGGGACACGTACTGCTGAGACTGTTGAATACTGCACACTCATGAATATCAGAGATAGTTCAACACTGAAAAGTTAAAATGAAGAAACAATGTTACTTCTGATTATTGGAATTTTTTTGGGGGAGGGAGCTGTAGAGCATCATGAAAATCTTATTGAATCTTGTCCAGAATGAATGGTTGTGTCAGCTTGGGGTTCTCACTAAAAGACTTCTTCTAGTTGGTCTAAGTTAAATTGGTGCTGATCAGACATTCACTGAGGCTATCATGACAGCCATCTTGAAAATTTTGTTGTGGCTACCATTTCTGAATGAACATCATATGAGGAATCTTGAAAAAGTTCTGAAAATTATTCTTATTAGGGAAAAGTACAACAGTGCATCCTCTCAAAGTGCTCCTATGTATTTTTACATGCTTTCGCAGCCTGATTATCCAATTATTAAATGCCATTTTTTTATTCACTTTTTGTTATGCTGTTCATACAGAGAGAACTGCATTTACAGCTGCAAGGTGGCTTTCAAATCATCTGCTCTCAGTGGATCTTTGATAACTAGATTCAGCCAAAAACCACTTGCAGCTAAACCGAGTCATACTTCAGCCATTTGTGTGCATTTTCTTAGCCTTTCTGGTACTTTCTTACACTCCTCTCTTGATCATATTTATGTTTGCATTCTCTCTTGTCATTATCTAATTTCTGATATTTGGTTACAGCTGTGCAACTTGTAAAAACTTCGATTTCACTTTTCAAACTTTGATTCTTGCTTTCACCATATAACCGCCATTGAGCTAAGATGCCTTAAAATGTTACTACATACATAGTTACTTTTGCAGAGAGCAGTCTTCCAGAATGTTTCATTCTCAGTGGATTTGCAGCCAATGAGGAACCACCTCATAATTGTATGATATGACAGAATTACATCTGTAAACTTTATCCAAGTTGGCCTTGATATCAGTAGAGTGCATGCATGTTATAGTATGCCCTTTACTCATTAGCAGAATTGTTCTCCTTCTCTGACATTTTTATATCTTACACATATATCTGCAAGTGTCCAGCCTGCTGCTGAAAATTGTTTTATAGAATGCTATTTTGTGTATCAATCGGCATTAAATTTATTTACAGATTTAAAGAAACGAAAGGGTTACAACAAAATGTTCAAATACTCCTAGTATCAACTTGGGCTTTTCATGTTGTGATGTCTAGTTGGTTCTTCTTAGATACATTACCCAATCCTAAGGAGAACTACTACTACCTTGCAAATCCAGCCCTCCAAGGCTAAAGCTACTACTACCTTGCAAATCCAGCCCTCCAAGGCTAAAACTACTACTACCTTGCAAATCCAGCCCTCCAAGGCTAAAACTACTACTACCTTGCAAATCCAGCCCTCCAAGGCTAAAACTACTTCTACCTTGCAAATCCAGCCCTCCAAGGCTAAAACTACTACTACCTTGCAAATCCAGCCCTCCAAGGCTAAAACTACTACTACCTTGCAAATCCAGCCCTCCAAGGCTAAAACTACTACTACCTTGCAAATCCAGCCCTCCCAGGCTAAAACTACTACTACCTTGCAAATCCAGCCCTCCAAGGCTAAAACTTTTCAGCTCAAAAGCTAAATGTTATGTCTGTCTAGGTGGCAGTCAGATAGAGTGATCTCCCCATGATATCGGGATTGGCACCAAATCCCATGAAATTGTCAGTTACTACATCCGCTCATGCCAAGTAACACTCTCTCTACAAACAGATAGGCCTTGATAAATCCACACAAGCAGTTTGAAAGTTTTCTACCTCAAATTTAAGAAGTTTCGTCTTCAAAGGGAAGTATACTCCATTTTTAAGTTTCCAACTTTTCTGTTATTCCTATTGCTGATAACAAAGTTTCCTAACTTTCTGTTTTATCACGTTGTCATCTTAATACACTTAGGTGCCTTTAGTACATACCTGCACAGGTCGTGATGGCATCCCTTCACGCTGCTATAACATTAATAATAAGTGCATGTCTGGTGTGTGATATTAAGGTGTGTGATATAAAAAAGTCATTTAATATTGCTGTTTAAATTCCGCTTAATTAGTATACATACAGTTAAATTTCTGTATTATCTTGTCTTAGCATCTAATTCATTGTTGTATATGTTACAATTTACTGATTTTACCTGTATAGAACATCATTGGGCCTTTCCTATAGGTAATATTGTCTCATAATAGGTATTTTAGTGTCTGCTTTGTAACTATCAATAATGAAGCTTCAGTTCCTTTCTTATGTGCAGGTTTAGTGTGTAATATAGAAAACTAGTCTATATTGCTCTATAGCTTCCGCTGTGGTCGGATAATTACAGGTAACGTTTCTATACATGGTGTACTCAATAATGTCCAGCTTATACATGTAGTTGCTATAAGTGATACATCAGTGATTTTACATGTATAGGCAGTCAAAAACTGGACTTCCAATGGGTCAGTTGTTACTAGAATTGATTACTTGCATCCCGTTTCATATATATGGTTACTATAAGCAATGCTGAATCAGTGATTTTATCTGTATAGGCAGTCAAAATTGACCTTCCTACAGGTTACATGTTACTAGAATTGATTATTTAGCACCCACTGTGTAAATATTAATAGTGATGCTCTGATGTGTACATGCACCTTTTTACAGGTATTTATCAACGTGGGTATTCTGCACGGACACTCATAAGTTCATAAAGTAAGACACTTGCTGCACCATGTGTATATATTGTATGCTCTCTTTTGGGTTACATATTTAGACCATGGGTGAGGCCAGTCTGACAACAACTCAATTTGTATAGTTTTCTCTGGTTGTTATTCCTTGAATTCATGCCGGAATTGCATATTATGGAGTCAGTGGGCAGTAGTTCTTTGGGTACTAAGGGGAAGGCACAGAAGCATATGTTGAGGGACGAAAACATAAGATTGAATGCAATGGTTCAAAACCATATAGTTTACTGGGAGTAAAATGGATAGCAACAGCAGCTTCAGTTACAGAATCACATATCAGAATTTCAGACCAGCTGCGTGGATCAATATCCCACACCCCATATCAACCACAAGAAGCGGACAACATCATGCCAGCCAAGATGGGCATCTTCCTTCACAACCGGACTTGCCCATATAACTCTAATCACAATGGGCCATGTCCACAATTGATCATACTGTAACAACCACAAGAAAACGAACTTTTCCAGTTCCACAACTTGCATAGTGCTGCCAGGCACCTCTGCATATGATGCCCAGGTTAGTGCAGCAATACCCACTTCATGCTTTATAGTGGACTAACTCACATAGTGCTACTAAGCACTTCCAGTGGACAATGCCCAGTCTACACAGGCACTCTCAAGGATCAGTCTAACCCACATAGTTCTGGCAGGCACTTCCTGTGGATGATGTCCAATTGATACAGTCATCCTTATGGATCAATCTAACCCACATGGTACCTCAAGACACTTCTGGCATACAATATTCACCTTGGTGCCTCGGTTTCCAAGAGATGTCTCTTCACTCACCCACAAGTCTCTGCCATCCAAAGGGAGCCTTTACTTAATGACACTTTAGAAGTAATGGGATCTAACTCATAATGTGCTGCCAGTGTAGTGAGCCGCCATCCTCAACATTCTTCTCCAACTACTTCAAAGGTGGCACAATAGACATCAGCTTCTGAATCACTACCTTAATCCAGAAATGATGAAAACTGATGCTCAAGTTCCCTCATATTTATTAGATCTTAGTATAATAAGCGAAGCTCTGTCTTGTAGGCTTGAACTGAACAAATTTTCCACCCATTTTCATTGGAGTTCTGTCCTCCTCTTTCCTGTACATCACCTGCCAGTCTATAGTTCCACAATCTGACAAAGTTACTGACATTTGGGACTGCTTACATCATCGATTACAAGTTCCAAACATCATTTTTTTTTCTTGCAACATCTTACCTCAGTTTTCCAGTTGGATACCCTTGAGTTGATTTGTAATTTTGTGAGCATAGGATCAACGTTGCATCTAATATCTATTACAAACTTCAATTGGCAAAACACAGCTTACCTTCTCCCATCCTAAATCTTAATGGAAATATATGGAAGAATGTTTATAGAATGGCCTACTTCATGACACAGAGGCCCAACATGCTATGGCCATGGCAGTAACAGCAGCTATGAACTTACAGCAGGTGGAACGAGATGCAATGCAATCAACCTCCACCTTTCTTAAAGGTCATCATAGACCAAGCTACACTCACAACCTTGATCATTTAATCTGCCTTTTAATGATCAAGTTGATGGAATTCGCAGCAAGTCTCCAAGGAGGACTGGATTTGCAAGGTAGTAGTTCTCCCGAATTATGATTGGGTAAGTATTATTGAAGAAACATATTTTACTAGAAAAAATTGGTTTCTATTTGAGAATGATGCCAATCTAACATTAAATATGGCCACCATGGTGGCCATTTTGAACATGTATAGCCACATTGACTTGGTGTTGTCCCTAAATATTTTGTATGGTGTCTAGTTGGTCCTAAATGAAAATGGTGCTAATCTGACATCCAATATTGCCACCATGGAAGTGATCTTGAAAGTCTTGTAATGGTTATTCTTCCTTAACATAAAGCCATATCAGCATGAGATTTTCACAAGAAGACTTTTTATGGAATCTGGTTTGTTCTAAAGGAACATACCGGTAATGCCAATCTGACACCCAAAATGGCCATCAATGTAACTATTTTCAAAATTGTGTTATGGTTACTCCAGAGGAATGTATAGTCATATTGACACAAGGTTTTCCTTCAAAGACTTTGTATGATGTCTAGTTGGTCCCAGATGCCTCTTGATAATGCAATTCATGAGTGGTTTTCACTAAAAAGATTTGTAATGATATCTTGAAGGCCCTAAATATAAATAATGCTGGCAGTCTTGAAAATCTGGAGTCCTCTTTAGTTGGGTTACCTAGAAGCTGTCTCCACCTCCATCTCTTACCTGTTATGATTGGGTAATGTATTTAAAGAAGAAACCAATTTTTCCTAGTAAAATATGTTTCTTTGAAAATACTTACCAAATCATAATACACATACACTCTCCCAGCCTCTCTACAGTTACATCCATAGAGAGCATGCCTTCAGCTCCAGTAGTAACTGAAAGGTTCATGCATTTTGTTGCCAATCCTTATTCCCAAGACACCTGCTTGGTCCTCCAGAGCTGTCCTTTAGCGGTAGCTTCAATAACACATGCACCCTTAATCAAAGAAAGCAGAATGCAATAGCAACAATGAACCTTTCATCAAAGAAAGTCAGCACCAGATTTAAATAAAACAATGGAATCTGATAGATTGTTGCATTTTCCAAAGCGACTGGAACATGTTTATTGTACCGTGAAAGTTTAATTTTTGCAGGAAAAAATGTATTCTTTTGGTCACCACCATTGGCAGCATGAAATGCAAATTAAATTTCCAGTCTTTTGAAACTATAGATACCTGGCTGTCAAGTTAGTTGAAGTGGGGTATCTTGCAAACATGTTTGTTAAACTTTTTAATTTGTTCACATGTTTTCATTTCCCCAATGAATAGCCTCATACCCTGTGTAGCCTCGGCAAGATGATAGCTGTCAACAGCTTACCAAATTCTAGACCAATTTAAGTAAATGTACATGTAGCATGTAAACAACTATAGCTACATGCTATTTGCAACAGTTGTAGTGAATTGTTTAGTGACAATCAGATTTAGATCAAAACAAGGACTACCTAATTTTTTATGTGTTATTTGTTTTTCTAATGTGATGTGAGTCATACTTGAATTTTACAACATGTGATCTATTCTTGAATTCATGGTTTTATTATATACATGTACGGTACTTAATGGATTATGGATTGTACAACACAAATGAAAGTCAATATGCAAGTGTTTTTCAGACTAGTTTATCTTCACTTAATCAAAAGCACATATTTTTGTGCCCACTTTTATTACCCCTCCCCCCCCATATTTTACGTAAATGCATCATATTCTTCAGCTAATAGACTTGGTTGGTTTTAACACGGTTCAGTCTATAACACGGTTGGGTTCTATGTATGCCAACCACCGTGTTATAGTGGGGTCACACTGTATACAGCAATTTGCTACAGAAGATAAATACCAATGCCAAAAGGAAAAATTTAACTGGTCCTGATTCATTGGCCTAAAAAAAATGATAATAATATTTAGTGCTGTCTTACACAATGAATTCAGCACTATAGTGCTATTTGCTTGCAAAAAATCCAGTCAAATCAGATCCTAATGCAGTGTCAGTCAATGTTATAGGTCATGACTGAATGACCCCATCACTAATTGGTATTCAGACTTTTCCAACGTGTCGTTATTTAATACACAAATTCAGTTCATTCTTAATTACACCTTTCTTTTTTTTTTGCAGTAGTGAAATATTTTCATTGTTCAACATTTTAGGGTGACTGCTTTTGCGGCCTAAGTATTTAGAGCATCTACCTCGAATGTGGGATGTTGTGGGTTTGAACCCCAGCCAAGTCATACTAAAGACTTATAAAAAATGGTACTAGCAGCTGCCTCACTTGGCAATCAACATTACGAGGTCAGTGTTAGGACTAGTCAGCCTGGTGTCAGGACAATGGGACTGGGTGGGACATCATGCTACATGTCTACAGCATGATGCCCCAATGCTAGACATCGCTATAAATTGCCCACACTGCAGCCATAATAGCAATATGACTGGAAAATTGTTAAAGCTACATTAAAAATCCAAATCTCTGTCTCTCTCTCTCACACACACACACACCATTTTAGGGTCATTTTGACTGACTCATTAAAAGGTAATTTGGACATGACTGCCATTGAGACTGTTGCAGATTCTGACAGTGATATTAGCATTGTGCTCTGTTTTTCATAAGACTGACTTAAAGATATTCAAGGATTTTAAAGGAGACCAGAAATGAAACTTTTTCTTTTATGTATGTAATTCTCAACAAATTCGAATTCGACTGTAATGTTTATAAATTAAATATGGTAGGTGGGTAGTGATTATATTGTGCGTAAGATGCCACGATTCCGTAAATTGCCAAGTTTTTCCAAGTTTTGATGAGACGACAGATCATGTGGTCCCGTGACACAATACTGGCCAGTCCTCGAATACAAACATAAACATGGCGAGCAAGACAGACAAGAGGAGACCAGATTTGGGTTGCACATTCAAAAGTTGAATCTGCTTTCGAGATATGGTCATAACTATATCTGTTGAATTGTGTGTTAACAGTGTGTTTAAGACCTGAAAGCAGAAAATTAGAACAGTAAGAAGGTGCTCATATTTCATATTTTGGAATTTAAAAAAGCAATGTAATTTTAAAATAAAAATACTTATACATCGTGTGCTGTGAACAAAATGTGATAAAGATTAAGTGATGGTGCCCAATGTAAAAATTAAAATTTTACCACAATGCAATAAATTCATTTAAGAAGGATGAGGTTCAATCATATTATATGTAAATGACATATTCATTACCTACACCCAACACACACACACACACACACACCACCTAAGGACTAATATCTTAAAAATATACATCCAACACTAAAACACTGAGAGATAATACTGAATTCTGTGCAAAGAGACAAGAACAGGGACTGACTTGTGTGTGAAACAATATCTATTACCGGGGAGGTGTAAACAGCATTGAGAATGGTTTTCATTGGTCGTAAGTTAAGCATTAGTTTTTCACAACCCCAACCCCCCCCCTCCTCAAATAAATCTGCAAAGCAGAAATCATAAGTAATTAATTTAAACATTCAAAAGCTTCCTTCTTACGATTCAATTACAGTGTATTTTCCATGCAGGCTACAGTTAGCATATTGACAAATCTGATAATATATACATGTCTGGTCTAATAGTTTATGTACTGTACTGGTCAGTGTTCAAAGAAAAATTTTTAGGCACAGGCCCTGGGCTGATGACTTAAATAAACTCACAAGCCCTGACTGAAATGCCACAACCCCAGACAATTCATACCAGACAACTCTCAAGCTGGGCGAAAACCTCCCAATTTTTGTGGTATTTCCACACCTACCCCTGATCTTGTAATTTCTCCCGATTTTTTGCAGAGAACTCCCGATTATTACATTATGTCTGTCAATTTTCATTCCTCAGAGAAAGAAACCAAACATAAATAGATATAACGTATGCAATCAACAGATGCCATATTCTATTTTATCACATGTGAATATTGTAGTGACGAAATCAGTGCCGGATTTAGGCATAAGCTAAACAAGCTACAGCTTAGGGCCTCTCAGTCTGAAGGGGCCTCTCAAATTTATTTTATACCAAATAGGACCTCTAAAGCTTCCCATAGCTGAGGGCCTTGCTATGTCTAAATCCGGCACTGGACAAAATAATTAATACCACACGACGATTTTTTTAAACCACTACAACAGTACTATAGTAAAAAAAAAGATTAGAAAAATAAAAATTGTCACCAATTAGCTTAAATCCCATGAATGATCACTGTGAATGCTGTGTAATTTTCTCTGCAAACAAAATGGCATCTCCATTTCCACCAAAGAAACTCAGCCAGTAAAAACACCTGACATTCATCTACTGTATATGTACAGTTTAATTACCATGATTAAATTAGAAGAAGGAATAAAACAAAATATACCATGCAGTATATGTGCCCCCAAAGAACTAATTCAGAATAAATATTTTATTCAGTAAACAGTTTTACATGCCTTAAGAATTAAACCAAAGGAACCAAGGTGGGACAAAACGTGGGAAAAACAGTTACCACATGTACGGTAACTTGTGACTGCAGATTTGAACTGTTAAAATGAAGTCCTAGGCATCATAAGTTACAACAAAATAGAGCATCGTTTATTGCCAATCTGTTGCTGGTGCTTACATACACACACACACTATCGAACATGGTTTCTTTGAAGTATGTCCGAAGGGCAGCCCTTTTCACAAGGTAAATGCAAAGATAAGGATTAACTGTTAATTAGTCACACTGGCTTTATTGCTTGTGTACTTAAGTCAAAACTTCAACTATTTTGCAGTTTAGCCACAGCTGACCAGAATATGAAGACAGGGGCTTGTCCTAGGGGATAATAAGGCGTATCACAGGGAGAAATGGTGCGTCCCATGGGCGCTCGCACATTGGGGCAAGGGGGTGGGGTCAATTGTCGCCTCCCCCAAATTTCTATTCCAGCCAGTTAATGTGAAACTTTGATTTTATACCTGACCTCTTTTCTTTTAATCATTACTATTTAAACTGCCCAAGGGATAGTTTTATATCAGTTCCAATCATTGCAGATTACCGTTTATACATACTACTTGTAACAGGCATAGACTGAAAGGGGCTTTTTTATTGTTTTTTTTTTAAATGTTTTAAATTTTTTTAAGATTACTGAAAATTGTGTTTTCTAAAAACATGACTGTGTCAGGGGTTTAGAATGATCTTATTTTTAGCAAAGCTTCCATTTGATTAAAATCAGATCTCAGTTTCACCTAGGACAGTGGTGATTTGATTTAGATTGTGCCGTGCTAAGGCGTGTATGTCAGCATCTTGAAAATATGGTATGGTGTTGCTTTGAAATTGACTCGCTTGCAATAACGTATCCATACGTTCTTTATGTCTTTAACTTTTGGAAAAGAAAAAATGTTGTCCACAGCCTTTTCTTAATGTGCTATTACACCCATAAGCAACGCAAAACGGCATTGTCTTTTACTCTGGCAACTGCCAGTCGGGATGCTGGAGTGGCTACTATGATGTCACATCACAAAAGTAACCAAATAGGCGTGGAAATTTTGCATAGGAGGTCACAGAAATTCAGCTCCTTGAAGATATGCCAGTATTTAAATATTGGCATCATGGTCGCAGATGATACTTCAGAATAAGGTTTTCTTCAATATTGTGTTTATTATTGTTCTATATTTCCATTGATTTCTGGTCTCCTTTAAAATATAATCATTTACAATTATTTAAGATTTTATACATCAACATTAAAAGATGTCTGTTTCACCTGTTCACACAATTTGCTGAGCCAGGACAGTATAATACAGGGATTAGTCTCTTTCACACAGTTTCTATATAAATCAGGGACTGGTCTGTTTCACACAGTTTGTCCAGACAGGGATAGTATAGTATATAACACAGGGATTGGTCTGTTTCACAGTGTGTTTAGCCAGGTACAGTACCTAACACAGGGATTGGTCTGTTTCACACAGTTTGTCCAGACAGGGATAGTATGGTATATAACACAGGGATTGGTCTGTTTCACACAGTTTGTTTAGCCAGGTACAGTACCTAACACAGGGATTGGTCTGTTTCAGTTTGTTGAGACATAGGCAGTATATAGCAAAAGGACTAGTCTGTTTGACACAGTTTGTTGAGCCAGGCACAGTACATAACACTTGAATTGGAAAATCCAGAGACACAGGGATGGTACATAACACCTGGATTGGAAAATCCAGAGACAGGGACTGTGTCACAGTACCTAACACTTGGACTGGAAAATCCAGAGACAGGGACAGTACATAACACTTAGATTGGAAAATCCTGAGACAGGGACAGTTCATAACACATGGATTGGAAAATCCAGAGACAGGGACAGTATATAACACATAGACTGGAAAATCCACAGACAGGGACAGTACATAAGACAACAATTGGAAAATCCAGAGACAGGGACAGTACATAACACAAGGATTGGAAAATCCAGAGACAGGGACAGTACATAACACAGGGATTGGAAAATCCAGAGAACTGCCAGATATCACTCATTACCTTTTGATATGTAAATAAGGTTCCCAGTGCTCTTTTGGGATGTAAAAGTGAATTTGCTCTCAGCAAGAAGTCTAACTGTGAGAAGTGATATGTTGAATTGTTACATTTTATTATTGGCAAGTAGCTACCCTTCTTATCTTAAATTAAGATTTATTGTTTTTCTAGTATCAGTATAAAAACATCAACTTCTCTCCATTCTGATCTATTTTTATATGCCTATGTTAAGTCAGGCTTATTATGTTATGAACAAATCTCCAGTTTTAGTATTTTCTAAGATAGTGACCCCTATAGGAGATTGTATCCATAAGAAAAATAATTATTTTCTCTGAAATGATTGCGTTATAGGTAGATTTTTTTTATGGATTCCACACAATATTGATAGCCAGATCAGAGAGTAAATTACACCTGAGGTTTGATTGTCCCAGTAGATGGCAAGGCATTGCAACCAGAACACTCCCATGATTCTTGTTTAATCCAGCATGGATGTGATCCATCATAATGTCTATTGTCTATAGGCTGTTGGAAATGTAGTGTAATCCTACATACTTGATAATGTATATTGTCTATAGGTCATTGGAAATGTAGTGTAATCCTACATCCTTGATAATGTCTATTGTCTATAGGCTGTTGGAAATGTAGTGTAATCCTACATCTTGATAATGTATATTGTCTATAGGTCATTGGAAATGTAGTGTAATCCTACATCCTTGATAATGTCTATTGTCTATAGGCTGTTGGAAATGTAGTGTAATCCTACATCCTTGATAATGTCTATTGTCTATAGGCCATTGGAAATGTAGTGTAATCCTACATCCATCATAACGTCTATTGTCTATAGGCAATTGGAAATGTAGTGTAATCCTACATCCATCATAATGTCTATTGTCTATAGGCTGTTGGAAATGTAGTGTAATCCTACCAAGGCCTGCAAGTTATTCCTTTACAAATAGACTGTATCACTGTTTTATTCAGGCATGTCATGCTTGTTAGTAAAATTAAAATAGTAGTATCTTTTTTGTGGGTCTCAATTTTTATTGTTTTGTTTAAAAAAAGAAGATAAAAAAAGAAGACATTTTCTTGGTACTTAAATTCATGGTTTTGCCTATTTGTAGGTATTTCATTTAATCTCAACAAATACCACAAATAAAGAATACAAAACAACAGAACTATGCTGACAACAAATGGCAGTTGCTTCAGTGATAGATTCAATTGTACCAACTGTATGAGCACAAATCGAATACCTGTCAAGATCAGTTACTTCTACTCAGCATAAAATGGAGCCGATGCTGCTATCAAGACTTAAGTTAATTGGTTATTAAAGTATATGTGTATGATCTCTTCTTAAAACACAGTTCATAAAGTTGCACCATCAATTATTTTCTGATGATCGTGGTGGTAACAAAGTGGCTTAAGAGTGGTAAAAATTCAATTTAGATCCATTTTGGTTTGGATAATGTCATCATTCCACATGTGAACCAAACATGTGACCAGTTACCCCGTGCTCAATGCAGTTAGCAAGCAGTGTCAACATTTGATGTGTTCCAAGCCAATCAAATTGAGAAGATGCTAACTAAATCGAAAAACAAGGGGTCTTTGTTTGAACCTGCCTCATGGACGAAGCAACTTCAACCATTAGACTTTACTTAAAACTTTATCGATCAAACTGATTCATGCAGAACGGATAATTGTGGCTCATGCAAAAATGTGTGAAACATTGGACCTAATTAGCCTTGACTTTTAGGATGTTAGACTTGTTTAATTCAATAATTTTATGAATTTTTACTTGACAATTGATATGGTGATTCACTGTGTTTTCCAAAAATCTGTAAAGTGTAAGCTTCATTATTTTGCAGTAATTAGTGTATGTACCTAGTGTTTCATTAGTAATCACATTAGTATTTGATAGTCAGGTTGTTCAATTGGATTAAGCATGCATGAATAAAATGAGACATGCTTTCACAAAGATTTAGTTATTTGGACAACAGTTTCACTTGAATGAAATATCTATTTGAATAAGTATTAAATCTTATTTTCATATACTAGTGTCATATATTATTCTTTCTTTAATTTGTAGTAATACTGGTGATTTGAATACCATGTTCATTTTCTTGTTTCTTTCTTGTCCTTACTTATATCACAAAATGCCAATTTAAGGCAGTGACTGGAAATTAAAGCTACCCAATATGGTACCATATAGATACGTGTGTATAGAAGCAATATAAAATGAAATATAATGCTTATTTTTAAAGGGTTAAAAATAAAACAAATTTTTATTACCAGATTACAGAAATTATGTTTATTTATCAAATAGCTTTCTTGATCTCTAGGAATAAAACAGAGTAAAAAAATTTTGAGTGTGTTTCTTCATGTGGCTAAGTTTTGCTGGGTTTTTAAATTCATTGTTCATGGCAACAACGAAATCACTGAAAATGTGTGATGCTGCAGTGACTGATGAACATAATTGTTGTAGAAATTAGCTGGTACCATATTTTTTGTCATCAGCCATTGACAGCGAGTCACATACAGTAGCCATGCCACTTGCCTCAGTGTCAAGATCATGGAAAGCTAAATTATATGTCAGTGACTTCAATCAGATGTAGTGAAACTTTAGCTTGTTATTTACCTTCACTTGACAGTTTCTCGCAATTCAAAACACACTGTTTGTTTTCATGGTCACAACAAGGGGTGATAATCAGTGGCCTGTGTCCTTAGCCAGGCTCTCTCAATTATTAACTCCTACAGATATTTTGATGAAACTTTACCCAGGCCTTCACCTTATCAAACACTATTCAAGTTTCTAGCTATGGGGAAAAGGTCAGGGAAAAGATGATGAGGGTGCTTTGTCATCTGCCATTTGCAGTACTTTTATTTTGATTTTATGATTTATAGTGTCATTGATAATGTCATCTTTCACTCTCACTTTTCCAACAGTGTGGCTTAAATGCCCAAATAAACTACACCAATGAACTGTCACATTTTTTGCCAATGAAAGGACACATTTTTTCGTGTATTAATGGTAAATTATAGGTGTAGTTATGGTTTATAACATATGTACTTTGAAAAAGCTTCTCTTTCCCTTGAACAAATCCACCATTTAATCTTGCAGTGCACTGGGAACCTCATTTGCATAACACCAGAGGATAAATGATTTTTGGTGGGTTGTGAATTTACCCCAGTATGATAGACCTATGTTGAACTATTTATGTATCGCATACAAAAACATGTCATTAGATTCATTTCTGAAGCCATCTGTGCTATTCTGTTTCAGGATCACCTGGTATTTACTTCGCTACATGATCCAGCTGTAGAAGTTCACTCAGGGTTTAATGAGAAATCAGGAATTGCCATCTGGGGAAAAGGAGGAAAAACAAAGGTCATTATAATTATTTATTGAATTAGTTAAGTGTAATTGTTCATGAGAGCTGAAGATTTAATTCAGTGGCAGTGTTGGTGTCATTTACAGAAATTAAACTTTTCTTTCAATTTATTTTGAAGTAAGTTTTTACAATATGCCATAAATCATGGTATTTTGATATTATTAATGTGAGAATAAACACTACATGTAGAATCATTTTGGTATCATTAAGGTGTGTATAAATACTACACAGTCATTTTGGTATCATTAAGGTGTGTATAAATACTACACAGTTATTTTGGTATCATTTCTTTAACTTGAGTATAAACACTGAACAGTCATTTTGATTTCAAATTGGTCCTAAATGAAAATGGTGCTGATTTAGCATCCAGTATGGCCATCATTATGGGCATCTTAAAAATCTTCTCACAAATCCTCCTGAATGGAAAGCCATATTGACATGAAGTTTTCACCACAGGACTTCTTATGATGTCCAGTTGGTCCTGAATGAAAATGATTCTGCTTGGATATCAAGTGTGGCTGACACAGCTGCCATCTTTTAAATCTTGTGATAGCTACTCCTCCAAAATGGATCATTATAACAACATGTGGTTTTCACTAAAAGACTTCTTTTAAAAATCTTGTTGGTTCTAAAACTAAATGGTGCAGATCATTATGGCCCCTACAGCATCCATCATGAAAATCATTTTCCTCCCGAATGGAGAGTCATATTGGCATGGGGTTTTAACATCTAGTTGGTCTGAAGTAAATATAGAGCTGCCCAGTCGTCCAGTATGGCCACCACAGCAACCATCTTGAAAATCTTGTTATCACTATTCTACCTGAATAGATAGTCATATCATTGTCAGGTTTTCACTGGAAGACTTCTGGTGTCTTGTTGGTCATAAATAAAACTTGTGCCAATCCATGATTCTGTATGACTACCGTAGTGGCCATCTTGATAATCATATTACTTTTCCTAAATGGACAATCATAATGGCATGGGGTTTTTGCAAGGGGACCTTTTATGATGTCTAGTTGGGCCTGAATGAAATTGGTGCCAATTTGACTTCATCTGTGGCTGCCTTGGCAGACATATTAAAATCTTCATGTTGCTACTTCTTCTGAATGAAAACTCATAGACCCTATCAACCCTCCACATAAACAACCTAAAAATAAAAGCAGTACATCTAGTATTGTAAGGATGCATCAACAGTGTTAGGGATCAGTGTGTCCAGGACTGACAGAGCTGTCATAACAGAATGGATTCTTCACAGCTCCATAACAGAGTCCCTTTTCAAACTGGAGGGGGGGGGGAGACCCCTAGTAAATCTGTTTGCAACCAGACTCTACAGCAGACTTCCATTTTACATTTCTTCTGTCCTGGATCATGGAGCATGAGCAATGGATGTCTTCAGTCTCCAGTGTGATTGGCTGTTAGAATAGGCCTCCCACCCTTCTGACCGCTACTTAAAGTTCTGCAACTAGTCAGAACTTCCACTGCTCAGATCATCCTCATTGCCCCACTGTGGCCCCAGAGCTCATGATTCACTGCCCTTCTATACCTATTGATTGTTTGAACTAGGTCTCTTTCTCACAGGAGCTATATTCTGTCGCAATACTTGGGATCCCTCCTGCACAACAGCCCACAAATTCTCCACTTTCATGCTTGGCTCACCTGAACAATCTCTCTGCCAGAAGTTTTTGGTCTGGGTTGCCAGTTGCATCATTCAGACCAGGAGAGTTTCAGTGTCCAAGCTCTATAATGCCAGGTGGAGAATCTTCTGTGATTGGTGCTGTAGGAAACACATTGATCCTTGCTGTCCCTCTCTAACTTATGTTGGTCATTTCCTTTTGTTTCTCTTTGAGAGAAAAAGATGCTCAGGATTCACTATCAAGGGATATAAGGCTTCCATTTCCAACAAATTTAAATTCTCTGAAGGTATGGCAGTTGGTTTGGATTCATACCTGACTGAACTTATTAAGTATTTTGAGCTACTGAGACGTTTTTTGTGTTCTCTTATCCCATGGAGTCTTTCTTATGTTTTTTGGTCATTAACTCAAACCCCCTATGAGCCATTGAGTGAGGCTTCCTTTCAGGACCTAACACTCAAGACTGTGTTTCTACTTGACCTCACCTCTGTGTGAAGATGAAATGAGATTCATGCCCTATTTATTTACACTGGTTATCTCTGGTTTAATGGGAAATATGAGTCTGTTTCCCTCCTTTGCCAGTAGAGATTTTTAGCCAAGAATCATTACCTTTGTTTGCTCCACTTCCAATAGACAACTCCAGTCTGAGTCGAATCTATGCTGAGGATGATACAGATAGACTCTTATGCCCATGAGGACACTCCGTTTCTGTCTCAAGGAATGCAGAGGAAAAAGAAAGGGTAGGAAGCATTTTTTCTTCCCTCTCAAGGGCACCTTAGACATTTCAGCTGCCACTATCTCAGGATTGTTACCACAATCAAAAGAGCATATCAGTCTTTTATTGATCGAGACCTTTCCTTTATGAAACTAAAAGTCCATGAGGTTCAAGCTGTTACTACCTCCTAGGCCTACCTTTAATCACTCCTCCTTGGAGGATGTCATGAAGGCAGCATTTTGGCATTTCCATACTACTTTCTCATATTACCTCTGCTCGTTAACACAACAAAATACAGTCATTTTTTCTCTGGATCCATTCATTGTGGCACAACATGTGACCCTGAGGAACACCTAGATTCTCTAACATGGACATCAAGGACAAGAACATTCTATTTTCTCTGCTTTTGAGCATCAGAAAACCATTCTTACTGACAAATTCAGCTACACATTAGCGATGGGTAAGCTTTTTTTTGATCTCTTCTAAATACCAATATTTGACATACAGTGTTTTCATCTCTTCTAAATATCTGTCTTTGACATACAGTGTGTTTCATCTCTTCTGTATGCCTGTGTTTGACATACAGAGTGTTTTCATCTCTTCTATATACCTGTGTTTGACATACAGAATGTTTTCATCTCTTTTAAATACCTTTGTTTGACATACAGAGTATTTTCATCTCTCCTAAATACCTGTGTTTGACATACAAAATGTTTTCAGCTCTTCTAAATATCTGTGGTTGACATACAGAGTGTTTTCACCTCTTCTAATTACCTATGTTTCACATACAGAGTGTTTTCATCTCTTCTAATTACTTGTGTTTCACATACAGAGTGTTTTCATCTCTTTTAAATATCTTTGTTTGACATACTGAGTGTTTTCATCTCTTCTAAATATCTGTCTTTCACATACAGCGTGTTTCATCTCTTCTATATGCCTGTGTTTGACATACTGAGTGTTTCATCTCTTCTATATGCCTGTGTTTGACATACAGAGTGTTTCATCTCTTTTATATGCCTGTGTTTGACATACAGAGTGTTTCATCTCCTCTATATGCCTGTGTTTGACATACAGTGTTTCATCTCTTCTATATGCCTGTGTTTGACATACTGAGTGTTTCATCTCTTCTATATGCCTGTGTTTGACATACAGAGTGTTTTCATCTCTTCTAATTACCTGTGTTTGACATACAGAGTGTTTTCATCTCTTCTAATTACCTGTGTTTGACATACAGAGTGTTTTCATCTCTTCTAAATACCTGTGTTTGACATACTGAGTGTTTCATCTCTTCTATATGCCTGTGTTTGAGATACAGAGTGTTTTCATCTCCTCTAAATACCTGTGTTTGACATACTGAGTGTTTCATCTCTTCTATATGCCTGTGTTTGACATACTGAGTGTTTCCATCTCTTTTAAATATCTGTCTTTGACATACAGAGTGTTTTCATCTCTTATAATTACCTGTGTTTGACATACCAAGTGTTTCATTTCTTCTAAATACTTGTGTTTGACATACTGAGTGTTTTATCTCTTCTAAATACCTTTGTTTGATATAGTGTTTTATCTCTTCTAAATATCTTTCTTTGACATACAGAGTGTTTTCATCTCTTCTAAATACCTGTGTTTGATATAGTTTTTATTCTAAATACCTTTCTTTGACATCTCTTCTAAATACCTGTGTTTGACATACCAACTGTTTTATCTCTTCTAAATACGTGTATTTGACATACAGAGTGTTTTTATCTCTTCTAAATACCTTTGTTTGACATGCCAAGTGTTTCTTCTCTTCTATATACCCATGTTTGATATACCGAGTTTCATCTCTTCTGTATACCTGTGTTTAATATACAGTGTCTTCATTTCTTTTAAATACGTGTGTTTGAAATACTGAGCTTTTCATCTCTTCTACATACAGAGTGTTTTCATCTCTTCTAAATACAGTGTTTTCATCTCTTCTAATTACCTGTGTTTGACATACCAACTGTTTCATTTCTTCTAAATACCTGTGTTTGACATGCCGAGTGTTTTATCTCTTCTAAATACCTTTGTTTGACATGCAGAGTGTTTTCACCTCTTCTAAATACCTGTGTTTGACATACCAAGTGTTTTATCTCTTCTAAATACGTGTGTTTGACATACAGAGTGTTTTCATCTCTTCTAAATACCTGTGTTTGACATACAGTGTCTTCATCTCTTCTATATATCTGTGTTTAACATACAGAGTGTCTTCATTTCTTTTAAATACCTGTGTTTGAAATACAGAGTTTTTCATCTCTTCTACATACAGAGTGTTTTCATCTCTTCTAAATACAGTGTTTTCATCTCTTCTAATTACCTGTGTTTCAAATACCAAGTGTTTCATCTCTTCTAAATACAGTGTGTTTTCATCTCTTCTAAATACAAAGTGTTTTCATCTCTTCTAAATACCTGTGTTTGACAAACAGTGTTTTCATCACTTCTAAATAACTTTGTTTGCCATACAGAGTGTTTTCATCTCTTCTAAATACCTTTGTATGACATACAAAATGTTTTCAAATCTTCTAAATACCTTTGTTTGACATACAGAATGTTTTCAATTGTTCTGTTTTCATCTCTTATAAATACCTCTGTTTGACATACAGAGTGTTTTCATCTCTTCTACATACAGAGTGTTTAATTCTCTTCTAAATACCTGTGTTTGACATACAAAATGGTTTCAGCTCTTGACATACAGAGTTTTCATCTCTTCTAAATACCTGTGTTTAACATACCGAGTGTTTCATCACTTCCAAATACAGAGTGTTTTCATCTCTTCTAAATACAAAATGTTTTCATCTCTTCTAAATACCTGTCTTTGAGCTACAGAGTGTTTTCATCTCTTCTAAAAACTTGTGTTCGACATACAGATTGTTTCATCTCTTCTAAACACAGAGTGTTTTCATCTTTTCTAAATGCCTGTGTTTGACATACAAATTGTTTCATCTCTTCTGACTACCTGTGTTTGACATACAGAGTTTTTTCGTCCCTTCTAAATACAGAGTGTTTATATCTCTTCTAAATACAGAGTGTTTTCACCTCTTCTAAATACCTGTGTTTGACATACAGAGTGTTTTATCTCTTCTAAATACCTTTGTTTGACATACAGTGTTTTCGTCTCTTCTACATACAGAGTGTTTTCATCTCTTCTAAATACAGAGGGTTTCATCTCTTCTAAATACCTGTGTTTGACATACGGAGTTTTTGCATCTCTTCTAAGCACCTTTGTTTCACATGCAAAATGTATTCATCTCTTCAATATATATTTCTTTGACATACAGAGTGTTTTCATCTCTTATTAATATCTGTGTTCGACATACAGAGCATTTTCATCTCTTCTTAATACCTGTTTTAACATACACAGTGTTTTCATCTCTTCTAAATACCTGTGCTTGACATACCTAATGTTTCATCTTTTCTATATACCTATGTTTGACAGTGTTTTGATCTCTTCTAAATACCTGTGTTTGACATACCAAGTGTTTCATCTCTTCCAAATACAGTGTTTTCATCTCTTCTGAATACAGAGTGTTTTCATCTCTTCTAATTACCTGTGTTTGACATAGTGAGTGTTTTATCTTATCTAAATACAGAGTGTTTTCATCTTTTCTAAATTCGAAGTGTTTTCATCTCTTCTAAATACCTGTGTTTGACATGCAGAGTGTTTTCATCTCTTCTAAATACCTGTGTTTGACATACAGAGTGTTTCATCTGTTCTTTATACCTGTGTTTGACATACCAAGTGTTTCATGTCTTCTGTGTACCTTTGTTTGATATACAGGGTGTTTTCATCTCTTATAAATAACTTTGTGAACATGCACACTGTTCTCATCTCTTCTAAATACCTGTGTTTGACATACAGAGTGTTTTCATTTCTTGTAAATACCTGTGTTTGACATAGAGAGTGTTTTCATCTCTTCTGTTTACCTGTGTTTGACATACTGAGTGGTTTCATCTCTTTTAAATACCTGTGTTTTACATATAAAGTGTTTTCATCTAAGTATGTATGTTTGACATACAGAGTGTTTTCATGTCTTCTAAATATATTTCCTTGACATACAAAGTGTTTTCATCTCTTCTAAAACCATTTCCTTGACATACAGAGTGTTTTCATCTCTTCTAAATAGCTGTGTTTGACTTACAGTGTTTTTATCTCCTCTGAATTCCTGTGTTTGACATACTGAGTGTTTCATCTCTTCTATATACCTTTGTGTGACATACAGAGTGTTTTCATCTCTTCTAAATACCTGTGTTTGACTTACAGAGTGTTTTCTTCTCTTCTAAATAGCTGTGTTTGACATACAGTGTTTTTATCTCTTCTAAATACCTTTGTTTGACATACCGAGTGTTTCATCTCTTCTATATACCTTTGTGTGACATGTGGAGTGTTTTCATCTCTTGTAAATACCTTTCATCTCTTCTATATACCTGTACTTGACATACCTTGTGTTTCATCTCTTCTAAATACCTGTGTTTGACATACAGTGCTTTCATCTCTTCTAAATACCATTGTTTGACATACAAAGTGTTTTCATCTCTTATATTTACCTGTGTCTGACACACAGAGTGTTTTCATCTCTTCTGTATACCTGTATTTGAGATAACGAGTGTTTGATCTTTTCGAAATACGTGTGTTTGACATATAATGTTTTTTGATCTCTTCTAAATACCTGTGTTAACATAGACATTGTTGTGATCTCTTGTAAATACTAAATACCTGTGTTTGACATACAGGGTGTTTTCATCTCTTCTAAATACTGATGTTTGATGTACAGAGTGTTTCATCTCTTTTATATACCTGTGTTTGACATACCGAGTGTTTCATGTGTTCTTTATACCTGTGTTTGACATGCCGAGTGTTTCATCTCTTCTATATAGATGTTTTTGACATAGCCAAGGTTTCATGTCTTCTATATACCTGTGGTTGACATATAAAGTATTTTCATCTCTTATAAATACCTGTGTTTGACATACAAAGTTTTTTCATCTCTTCTGAATACCTGTGTTTGACATACAATGTATTTTCATCTCTTCTATATACCTGTGTTTGACATACAGAGTATTTTCATCTCTTCTAAATCTCTCTTTCATCTCTTCTAAATAAATTTCTTTCTCATACATGGTGTTTTATGTCATCTCAATAGCTGTGTTTGACATACTGAGTGTTTCATTTTTTATATATACCTGTGTTTGACATACAGTGTTTTCATCTCTACAAAATACATTTCTTTGACATAGAGAGTGTTTCATCTCTTCTAAATACATAGTGTTTTCATCTCTTCTAAATAGACAGTGTTTTCATCTCTTCAAAATACCTTTGTTTGACATACAGAGTGTTTTCATCTCTTCTAAATACATTTCTTTGACATACAGTGTTTCATCTCTTCTAAATACATAGTGTTCTCATCTCTTCTAAATACGGAGTGTTTTCATCTCTTCTAAATAGCTTTATTTGACATAGAGAGTGTTTTCATCTGTTCTAAATACATGTGTTTGACATATCGAGTGTTTCATCTCTTCTAAATACAGAGGTTTTGTCATCTCTTATAAATACACAATGTTTTCATCTCTTCTAAATACAGAATGTTTTCATCTCTTCTAACTACAGGTTGTTTTCATCTCTTCTAAATACCTTTGTTTGACATACAGTGTTTTCATCTGTTCTAAATTCCTGTGTCTGACATACAGAGTGTTTTCATCTCTTCTAATTACCTGAGCTTGATCTCTTTTGAATGCCTGTGTTTGACATACAGAGTGTTTTCATCTCTTCTAAATACATTTCATTGACATACAGATTGTTTTCATCTCTTCTAAATTCATTTCTCTGATATACGGCGTGTTTTCATCTCTTCTAAATAGCTTTGTTTGACATACGGCGTGTTTTCATCTCTTTTAAATACCTGTGTTTGACAGACAGTGTTTATATCTCTTCTAAATACCATTGTTTGACAGACAAAATGTTTTGATCTGTTCTAAATACCAGTGTTAACATACACAGTTTATTTTATCTATTCTAAATACCTGTGTTTGACATAGAAAGTGTTTTCATCTCTTCTAAATACCTGTGTTTGACATACCGAGTTTTTCATCTCTTCTCTATACCTTTGTTTGACATACAGAGTGTTTTCATCTATTCTAAATACCAGTGTTTGACATATCTAGTTTTTCGTCTCTTCTAAATACCTGTGTTAACATATACAGTGTTTTCATCTCTTCTAAGTACCTGTGTTGATGTGCTCAGTGTTTTCATCTCTTCTAAGTACATGTGTTTGACATACAGAGTGTTTTCATCTTTTCTAAATTCTGTTTGACATACAGAGTGTTTCATCTCTTCTATATAGCTGTGTTTGACATACACAGTGTTTCATCTCTTCTGTTTAGCTGCTTTTGACATATCGAAGGTTTTATGACATTCAGAGTGTTTCCATCTCTTTAAAATATCTGTTTTTGATATACAACATGTTTACTTCTCTTCTGAATAACTGTGTTTGACATACAAAGTATTTTCATCTCTTCTATGTTCCTGTGCTTGACAGTGTTTTCATATCTTCTAAATATGTTTCCTTGACTTACAGAGTGTTTTATAGCTTCTAAATAGCTGTGTTTGACATACTGAGTGTTTTATCTCTTTTATATACCTGTGATTGACATACAGAATGTTTTCATCTCTACAAAATACATTTCTTTGACATAGAGAATGTTTCATCTCTTCTAAATACAGAGTGTTTTCATCTCTTGTAAATACCTTTGACATACAGAGTGTTTTCATCTCATCAAAATACCTGTGTTTGACATACAAAGTGTCTGATCTCTTCTAAATACGTTTGTTTGACATACAGAGTGTTTTCATCTGTTCTAAATACAGTGTTGCCATCTCTTCTAAATACAGAGTGCTCCATCTGTTCTAAATGCCTGCGTTTGACATACAGAGTGTTTCATCTCTTCTAAATACAGAGTGTTCCATCTGTTCTAAATGCCTGCGTTTGACATACAGAATGTTTCATCTCTTTTAAATACAGACTGTTTTCATCTCTTGTAAATACCTGTGTTTGGGATACAGGGTGTTTTCATCTGCTCTAAACACTTTTGTCGACATACATGGTGTTTTCATCTTCTAAATACATTTCTTTGACATACAGAGTGTTTTCATCTCTTCTAAATACCTTAGTTTGACATGTAGATCATTTTCATCTCTTCTAAATACATTTTTTTGACCTGCAGGGTGTTTTCATTTCTTCTAAATACCTGTTTTTGACATACCATGGGTTCCATCTCTTCGAGTGTTTCATCTTTTCTGTATACCTGTGTTTGAGATACCGAATGTTTCATGTCTTCTATATACCTGTGTTTGACATACACAGTGTTTCATCTCTTCTAAATACCTGTGTTTGACATGCAGTGTGTTTTCATCTCTTCTGAATACCTGTGTTTGACATACAGAGTGTTTTCGTCTCTTCTAAATACATTTCTTTGACCAATAGAGTGTTTCATCTCTTCTAAATAGCTGTGTTTGAGATATAGAGTGTTTTCATCTGTTCTAAATACATTTGTTTGACAGTGTTTCATTTCTTCTAAATACCTAATGTTTTCATCTCTTCTAAATATGGAGTGTCTTCATCTCTTCTAAATACCTTTGTTTGACATACAGAGTGTTTTCATCTCTTCTAAATACCTGTGTTTGATATACTGAGTATTTCATCACTTCTAAATACAGAGTTTATTCATCTCTTCTAAATGCAGTGTTTTCGTCTCTTCTAAATACAGTTTTTTCATCTCTTCTAAATACAGTCTGTTTTCATGTCTTCTAAATACCTTTGTTTCATGTACAGAGTGTTGTCATCTCTTTTAAATACCTGTCTTTGACATGCAGAGTGTATTCATCTCTTCTAAATACCTGTGTTTGACATGCAAGGTGTTTTCATCTCTTTTGAATGCCTGTGTTTGACATACAGAGTGTTTTAATCTTTTCTAAATACCTGTGTTTGACATACAGAGTGTTTTCATCTCTTCTATATATATTTCTTCGAGATACAGAGTGTTTTCATCTCTTCTAAATACTTGTGTTTGGCATGCAAAGTGTTTTCATCTCATCTGAATGCCTGTGTTTGACATGCAAAGTGTTTTCATCTCTTCTACATACCTGTGTTTGACATACAGAGTGTTTTCTTCCCTTCTAAATACATTTCTTCAAGACAGAGTGTTTTCATCTCTCCTAAACACATTTCTTTGACATAGAGAGTGTTTTCATCCCGTATAAATACATTTCTTTGACCTACAGAGTATTTCATCTCTTCTAAATAGCTGTGTTTGACATATAGAGGGTTTTCATCTCTTCTAAATACATTTCTTTGACATATAGAGTATTTCATCTCTTCTAAATACAGTGTTTTCATCTCTTCTAAATACAGTTCTTTGACATACAGAGTATTTCATCTCTTCTAAATACATAGTGTTTTCATCTCTTCTAAGTACCTTTGTTTAACATAGTGTTTTCATCTCTTCTAAGTACCTTTGTTTGACATAGTGTTTTCATCTCTTCCAAATACCTGTGTTTGACATACAGTTTTTTCATGACTTCTAAATACCTTTCTTTGACATACAGAGTGTTTTCATCTCTTCTATACACCTGTGTTTGACATACAGTTTTTTCATGACTTCTAAATACCTTTCTTTGACATACAAAGAGTTTTCATCTCTTCTATACACCTGTGTTTGACATACAGTTTTTTCATGACTTCTAAATACCTTTCTTTGACATAACAGAGTGTTTTCGTCTCTTCTAATTACATTTGTTTGACATACAGTGTTTTTATCTCTTCTAAATACATGTGTTTTACATATAAAGTGTTTTGATCTCTTCTTAATACCTGTGTGACCATACACAGTGTTTCCATCTCTTCTGAATACCAGTGTTTGACATACATAGTGTTTTCATCTCTTCTATATACCTGCATTTGAAATGTCAAGTGTTTCATCTCTTCTAAATACCTGTTTTTGACATACAAAGTGTTTTCATCTCTTCTATATACCTGTGTTTGACATAGAGTGTGTTTTGGTCTCTTCTAAATACCTGTGTTTGACATACCGAGTCTTTCGTCTCTTCTATATAGTTGTTTTTGACATACTGAAGGTTTTATTTTTTCTATACACCTGTGTTTGAGATGGATAGTGTTTCGATTTCTTTAAAATACCTGTGTTTGACATACAAAGTGTTTCATCTCTTCTGAATACCTGTGTTTGACATGCAAAGTATTATCATCTCTTCTATGTACCTGTGTTTGGCACAGACTGTTTACATCTCTTCTAAATACATTTCTTTGATATTCAGAGTGTTTTATGTCTTCTAAATAGCTGTGTTTGACATACTGAGTGTTTTCATCTCTTCTAATACAGAATGTTTTCATCTCTTCTAAAGCTGTGTTTTCATCTCTTCTAAATACCTGTGTTTGACATACAAAGTGTTTGATCTCTTTTAAATATGTTTGTTCAACATAAAGAGTGTTTTCATCTCTTCTAAATACAGAGTGTTGTCATCTCTTCTAAATACAGAGTATTTCCATCTGTTCTAAATACCTGCGTTTGACATGCAGAGTGTTTCATCTCTTCCAAATACATAGTGTTTTCATCTTTTCTAAATACAGACTGTTTTCATCTCTTGTAAATACCTGTGTTAGACATACAGAGTGTTTTCATCTGCTCTAAACACCTTTGTCTGACATACAGAGTGTTTTCATCTCTTCTACATTCATTTCTTTGACATACAGTGTGTTTTCATCTCTTCTAAATGCCTTTGTTTGACATGCAGATTGTTTTCGTCTCTTCTAAATACATTTCTTTGAGATGCTGGGTGTTTTAATCTCTTCTGAATTCCTGTGTTTGACATACCAAGTGTTTCATTTCTTCTATATACTTGTTTTTGACATACTATATACCCCTGTTTGACATACAGAGTGTTTCATCTTTTCTATATGCCTGTGTTTGACAAAGTAATGTTTCATGTCTTTTTTATACCTGTGTTTGATGTACAGAGTGTGTTCATCTCTTTGAAATACATTTCTTTGACCTATAGAGTGTTTCATCTCTTCTGAATAGATGTGTTTGAGATGTAGAGTGTTTCATCTCTTCTAAATACATAGTGGTTTCATCTCTTCAAAATACAGAGTGTTTTGATCTCTTCTAAATACCTTTGTTTGACATACAGAGTGTTTCATCTCTTGTAAATATGCAATGTTTTCATTTCTTCTAAATACAGGCTGTTTTCATGTCTTCTAAATACCTTTGTTTGATGTACACAGTGTTTTCATCTCTTCTAAATACCTGTGTATGACATATAGAGTGTTTTCATCTCTTCTAAGTACCTGTGTTTGACATACAGTGTTTTCACCTCTTTTGAATGCCTGTGTTTGACATCGGAGTGTTTTCATCTCCTCTAAATACCTGTGTTTGAGATAGAGAGTGTTTTCATCTCTTCTAAATACATTTCTTTGACATACAGAATATTTTCATCTCTTCTAAATATCCTTGTTTGAGATACAAAGTGTTTTCATCTCTTCTATAGACCTGTGTTTGACATACAGAGTGTTTTCATCTCTTCTAAATACCTGTGTTTGACATACAGAGTGTTTTCATCTCTTCTGAATACTATTGTTTGACATACAAAGTGTTTTCATCTCTTCTATATACCTGTATTTGACATACAGAGTGTTTTCATCTCTTCTGTATGCCTGTTTTTGACATACAGTGTGTTTTCATCTCTTCAATATATCTGTGTTTTACATACCAAGTATTTCATCTCTTCTAAATACCTGTGTTTGATATACAAAGTGTTTTGAGCTCTTCTAAATACCTGTGTTAACATACAGGGTGTTTTCATCTCTTGTATCCTTCGTTTGACATAACAAGTGTTTCATCTCTTCTATATATCTTTGTTTGACATACGTAGTGTTTTCATCTATTCTGAATACCAGTGTTGGACATACCGAGTGTTTCATCTCTTCTATATATCTTTGTTTGACATACATAGTATTTTCATCTATTCTGAATACCAGTGTTTGACATACCGAGTGTTTCATCTCTTCTATATATCTTTGTTTGACATACATAGTGTTTCATCTCTTCTGTATATCTTTGTTTGACATACCGAGTGTTTCATCTCTTCTGTATATCTTTGTTTGACATACATAGTGTTTTCATCTATTCTGAATACCAGTGTTTGACATACCGAGTGTTTCATCTCTTCTATATATCTTTGTTTGACATACATAGTGTTTTCATCTATTCTGAATACCAGTGTTTGACATACCGAGAGTTTCATCTCTTCTATATATCTTTGTTTGACATACATAGTGTTTCATCTCTTCTAAATACCTGTGTTAACAAATGCAGTTATTTCATCTCTTCTAAATACCTATGTTGACATGCTCAGTGTTTTCTTCTCTAAGTACATGTGTTTGACATACAGAGTGTTTTCATCTTTTGTAAATACCTGTGTTTGACATACAGGGTGTTTTCATCTCTTCTAAATATCTGTGTTTGGCATAGAGGGTGTTTTCATCTCTTCTAAATTCCTTTGTTTGATATACATAGTGTTTTCATCTCTTCTAAATACATGTGTTTGATATGCCGAGTGCTTCATCTCTTCTCTGTACCTGTGTTTGACATACATAGTGTTTTCATCTCTTCTAAATGCCTGTGTTTGGCATACAAAATGTTTTCAACTGATCTAGATACCTTTGTTTGACATACCGGGTGTTTTCATCTCTTCTAAATACCTGTGTTTGACATACAGAGTGTTTCATCTCTTCTAAATACCTGTTTTTGACATACTGAATGTTTCATGTTTTCTATATACCTGTGTTTGACATACAAAATGTTTTCATCTCTTCTTAATACCTGTGTTTGACATACAAAGTATTTTCATCTCGTCTATATATCTGTTTTTGACATACAGAGTGTTTTTGTCTCTTCTAAATAGATTTCTTTGACATACAGAGTGTTTTATGTCTTCTAAATAGCTGTGTTTGACATACTGAGTGTTTCATCTCTTCTATATACCTGTGTTTGACATATAGAGTGTTTTGATCTCTATCAAATGCATTTCTTTGACATAGAGAGTGTTTCATCTCTTCTAAATACATAGTGTTTTCGTCTTTTCTAAATACAGATTGTTTTCATCTCTTCTAAATACCTTTGTTTGACGTACAGCGTGTTTTCATCTCGTCTAAATAGAGAGTGTTTTCATCTCTTCTAAATACCTGTGTTTGACATTCAAAGTGTCTGATCTCTTCTAAATACCTGTGTTTGACATTCAAAGTGTTTGATCTCTTCTAAATATGTTTGTTTGACATACTGAGTGTTTTCATCTCTTCTGTGTTTGACATTCAAAGTGTTTTTACCTCTTCTAAATACCTTTGTTTTACATACAGAGATGCAGTGTTTTCATCTCTTCTAAATACCTGTGTTTGACATTCAAAGTGTTTTTATCTCTTCTAAATACCTTTCATATCTTCTATTTACAGAGTGTTGTCATCTTTTCTAAATACAGAGTTTTTACATCTCTTCTTAATACCTGCGTTTGACATATAGAGTGTTTCATCTCTTCTTAATACACAGTGTTTTCATCTCTTCTAAATACAGAGTGTTTTCATCTCTTGTAAATACCTGTGTTTGTCACACAGGGTGTTTTAATCTCTTCTAAATACTTTTGTTTGGCATAGATAGTGTTTTCGTCTCTTTTAAATACATTTCTTTGACATAGATATTTTTTACATCTCTTCTAAATACCTTTGTTTGACATGCAGAATGTTTTTATTTATTCTAAATATATTTCTTTGACATACAGGGTGTTTTCATCTCATCTAAATACCTGTTTTTGAGATACAGAGTGTTTCTTCACTTCTATTTACCTGTTTTTGGCATACCGAGTGTTTCATCTCTTCTTTATACCTGTGTTTGAGATACCGAATGTTTCATGTCTTCCATATACCTGTGTTTGACATACACAGTGTTTTCATCTCTTCTAAAGATCTGTGTTGACCGCTCCGGTGGCCTAGTGGTTAGAGCGTCCGCCTCAGATGCGGGAGGTCGTGGGTTCGAACCCCAGCCGAGTCATACCAAAGACTTTAAAAAATGGTACTAACAGCTGCCTCGCTTGATGTTCAGCATTAAGAGGTTAGTGTTAGGACTGGTCGGCCTGGTGTCAGGATAATGTGACTGGGTGAGACATCATGCTACATGTCTGTGGCATCATGCCCCAGTGCTAGACATCGCTATAAACTGTCCCACTGCAGACATCGTAGCGATATGACTGAAAAATTGTTAAAGCTACGTTAAAAATCTAAATCACACACACACACACACACACACAAAGATCTGTGATTGACATACAAAGTGTTTTCATCTCTTCCGAATACCTGTGTTTGACATTCAAATTTTTTTTTTCTTTTGTATACCTGTGTTTGACATACAGTGTTTTCATCTTTTCTAAATACATTTCTGTCACCTACAGAGTGTTTGATCTCTTCTAAATGGCTGTGTTTTACATATAGTGTATTTTCATCTCTTCTAAATACATTTCTTTGACAAACCGAGTGTGTCATCTCTTCTAAATACATAGTGTTTTCATCTCTTCTAAATACGGAGTGTTTTCATCTCTTCTAAATGCCATTGTTTAACATACAGAGTGTTTTCATCTGTTCTGAATACCTGTGTGTGACATACCGAGTGTTTCATATCTTTTAAATACAGTTTTTTGATCTCTTCTAAATACAGAGTGTTTTCATCTCTTGTAAATACAGAGTGTTTTCATCTCTTCTAAATACATTTCTTTGACATACAGAGTGTTTTCATCTCTTCTAAGTATCTATGTTTGACATACAGAATGTTTTCATCTCTTGTAAATGCATTTCTTTTGACATACAGTGTTTTCATTACTTCTAAGTACATTTCTTTGATATACAAAGTGTTTTCATGTCCTCTATATACCTGTGTTTGACATACAGAGTGTTTTCATGTCTTCTAAATACCTTTCTTTGACATAGTGTTTTCATCTCTTGTAAGTACATTTCTTTGACATACAGAGTGTTTTCGTCTCTTCTAAATACCTTTGTTTGACATACAGTGTTTTCATCTCTTCTAAATACCTGTGTTTTAAATACAAAGTGTTTTCATCTCTTCTAAATACCAGTGTGAAGATACACAGTGTTTTCATCTCTTTTGAATACCTGTGTGAAGATACACAGTGTTTTCATCTCTTCTGAATACCTGTGTTTGATATACAAAATATTTTCATCTCTTCAGTATACCTGTGTTTGACATGCAGAGTGTTTTCATCTCTTCTATATACCTGCGTTTGACATACCGAGTGGGTCTTCTCTTCTAAATACCTGTGTTTGACATACCGAGTGTTTTGATCTCTTCTAAATACCATTGTTTGACATAAAAAGTGTGTTCATCTCTTCTAAATACCTGTGTTTGACATACAAAGTGTTTTGATCTCTTCTTGATACCTGTGTTAACATACAGTGTTTTGATCGCTTTTACATACCTGTGTTTGACATAGAAAGTGGTTTCATCTCTTCTAAATACCTGTGTTTGACATGCAAAGTGTTTTCATCTCTTTTAAATAACTGTGTTTGACATTACAGAGTGTTTTTGTCTCTTCTGCTATTAAAACATAGTTTTTGTGGGGGAATTTTAGTTATTTAATACTTACCTATCACTATTTTAGAATGCTCTCCTCCCACCCCACTCTTATGTCCTGCAGTAACAGTCATCTATGAAACCGATGAACTGTGCTTTTTCTGCACATTAGCATACCAGAGGGCAAGTGAACTATATGAGAGGACTGCATCATACTGACATTTCTTCACTCCAGAGGAGGATGTATTCATATCAAACAAGCGGTATGTATTTTGGCACAAAAAAGAAAGTATACAATAGTGCTGGGTAAGTATTGCACAATTAAAACTAGTTTCTCTCTCCAAAAAACTACATTTTAGATAACCAAATATGTCACACCACTCTGGTGGCCTAGTGGTTAGAGTGTCTGCCTCGGATGTGGGAGGTTGTGGGTTTGATCCCCGGCCGAGTCATAGCAAGGACTTTTAAAAATGGTACTAACAGCTGCTTCGTTTGGCACTTGGCAATAAGAGGTTAGTGTTAGGACTGGTTGGCCTGGTGTCAGGATAATGTAACTGGGTGGGACATCATTCTACATGTCTGCGGCATGATGCCCCAATGCTAGACATCACTATAAACTGCCACACTGCAGACATTGTTGCGATATGACTGAAAAATTGTTAAAGCTACGTTAAAAATCCAAATCACACACACACACAGACACACACACACACCCAAATACGTTACAGCTGTAACAAGTAATTATCACATTGATAATTATGCTGACAAGTATTGCAAATTTTACAGAGAGATAGCATAATGATCTGATTAAGAGACATGTGGAGAATAAACCTTCATCGACAGATGTACTCATTGTAATTTTGTTTGTAATGAGTGAAGGGTACATCATGTTAAATAAAATCCTGTTTAGAGGGTTTAAGCAAAGAACATTGAGCCCTAGAAGACAGTAATAATGTGTAGTTAAACCTGTCTTGAGAGGTCACCCCTTTCACCAAAAAATGGTCACTAAGATAGGTTGCCTTTCAAAATTCAATAGAGTTTTAAGAAGAAAAATACGCAGACCATTTTATTGATACATACATGAATTTTGTCCTAATTTTGTCCTTTATTTATAGTTTTTGTTACAATATTACATGCATTCATATATATATACACCACTCCCTCGATAACTCGCGCACAACGGGGTCCAAAAACATTGACAGCATTATAAGCGAGGGTGCAAGTTATCGACGGACCTATAATAAACAACAAAACTAACAAAGGGATCGACGTAGAGGCAAAAGGGGGGTGGGGGTGGGTTGGCATGTTACAGTGTTGAATACTCAATTAATAATCGTGCTAAGATTAACTGTGAATAAATATCTCTTCATAGCGGTTTACTTTGTTTACTTTTTTCCTCACAGAGTAACATTAATTTCAGGATAACTTACAGCATATTGAGGAGATCATCAAAACATTATTCCACATGGTTTCCATTCGTTTATCACATGTACGACTTCACACATTGTGTACTACATCACTGATTTTTGTGTTGGATTGGATACATTCTAGTTTTATTGTTTGATCCAAAGTAGACTTTTTTTTTATACAAAAGATCAACACTCATTTCGAAAAAACAATGTCGATCAACCAAAAGGTAGATTTGATTGCGGTAGAAGTAAAATGAAAAAAAAATAAATTCACAAGGGTTAACCATTACCAACATGAATTTAATGGGTCTGCAGATTTAAAACAATGTAAATTAGAACACGATAATACTTGCAGTTTGTGACACGTTTGACAAATATCACTTCACATTTTGAAAAAGTCTGTTAATTTTTTTTGTGTTACTCTTTGATTTCTCTGCTGCCTCTGTGTATTTTCTCAGATGATTATCTCTCTGAGCTGGTATGGATAATTACATGCGGCTTCCTGATTTGCTGAGCGTATCTCTCCCGACAATGAATTTTGTTTAATTCCATGTCGGCGCTGGAATCTCCAAAGCCATCCATGGCTTGCCCTAAAATGAGATTCATTCTCCATAATTTTTGCCATTTCTTCTGCTTGGGTCTTGAGAATTTTTCCAGAGATGGGAATACCTTGTTCACTTTGCTGTGTGAACCATGCGTACACAGCATCATCTAATTCGGTATCGTTTGCAGTCCGTGCTCGTTTTCGTTTGATCCCATCATCTGAATCAACATCATGTAAGTAATCCCAAAGTTTCTGTTCAATCCTTAAGCCATCCTCTGAATGTTGACTCAGCAATTTTTAGTTCATTGCAAACGTCGGATCTCGCTTTGCCATTATGAACCATATCTATGATGAACAGCTTTTCAGTCACTGGGTACACCTTTTGCTTACTTCTTTTGCTCTCCATGGTCACATTTACAAATGATTAGGATACATTACTGATATTATATACTTTAATGATGTTAAGTACATAAAAATGTGAAACCATTTTCGATTGGTCAAATAAAATGAATTTTGAGAACAGTAATGACCACAAAAACTTATGCTCCTATTGGCATGCCTTTGAATTTTTTTTATTGTACTTCCCTTGCTTGATTTGATACAAAAGACATATTCAAAGTGATAAAACAAAACAGGTCTCTTTTAATAGATTTTTTTAATGCAACAAACACTTCCCCAAGTTGTTGATCAAAACAAAGCCAGCATGTAATTAGGTTTTCACAGAAGTACTCACAGGTTTCGATGTGACAGTCGATTGACTCTTTTCATGTTTTCATAGAAGAGAATATGTTCCGATTATAGTGTTTACACTGAAGCAAAATTAAAGGATTGGAACGTGAATTTCACATAGCAAGACATTTAATTGGTGTTTATTTCATTCCTTGTTGCCACCTGTTAGCATTTACCAGAATATTTCGTTGATCGCTGTTTCACCAGACTGTTTATTTACAGTGTATTGACAACTATTTCTCTCAAAAAAACTAACATAATATGTGATGTCTTATTAGAACTTGCAAATTTTATAATATGGATTCTATCTTTACGGGCTATAATCACCATTTTCGATGATAAAACGAGCTATGTATCAAGGTCCAATTTACCAATTTACCAATTCTCATAACGATTTTTTTCACGTTCAGCACATTTTAAAACATATTTTCTTTGGGAAAAAAATCGGGAGCCATGCCAGACACCGCATTATAAGCGGGTTCGCGAGTTATCTGGGCGCGAGTTATCGAGGGAGTGGTGTGTATATATATATATATATATATATATATATATATATATATATATATCTATATATATAATCACAAAAGATACATTGAGAAGACTAAAAAAACTAAAGTTAAAGTTAATAATGGAAAGTATGTCACAATAACTGTTTTAGTGGAATAAGTACAAACTCATCATAAGATGCATCCACAGTGCAAGCCTGATGTCAGTAGGAGTATTAATATGGGAGTTATAGACTGGACAAAAGGATGGACAGAAGGAGGCAAATGTATGTAAAAAGTGATTCATACACATTGTACAATCAGCTTCTCAAAGCTGTCTTGCCATTTCCATTATCTGCATCCTAGAAGTCATTCAAGAAATGCTATATACATATTCCTCAATATGGTTGTAGATATAATCTTTGTAAATGTTGTACATTTAATCATTGCCAAACTCCTGAGTGACCTTTTTTAACAGTCCTAAGCAGCTTTGTTGTTCAAATGATAAACTTAACTTGGAGTCATAAAGGGTCATATCCATTTTAAAATTTTTGGAATGTTTACCTTTACTTGGCACCATATGGCCATGATGATAAAATGCTACTACATACATGTATATACATGCCTAGTCTCTACTTCTGACTGATAAAGAATAATTATTCTTGAAAAGTTTGTAACTTTACTATATAAAATTAATAATTATATTTATCTAAGTCACCAGTCATTTATTTCTAAAATAAATATGCATAATGGAGAAATAGGAAGAAAAATACATTATATAGCTAGGCTATATATAACTTAATGTTGTACTAATCTAGAACCAAGTTCTAAGGGCCAGTTTGCATTGATTGGTCAGTTGTGTAGCTAAGCATATATACACATATATGATCTCAAGCCAAGTGTTCAGGGCCATTTTACATTGATTGGTCAGTGGTATCACAAGTATCTTTCAGTTGATGCCATAAAACACTTGTGTGTTCCTTAGTACTTTCAAGACTGGACTATTGTAACTCAATTCTGTCTGGTTCATTGCAATATCTACTCCAGAAACTTCAAAAAGTTCAAAACACAGCTTCTCAGATCATCCTTAGAGTACCACAATCAAAGCACACCTCCCCCCTGCTCTGTACCCTACACTGGCTATCCATTCGATCCAGAATTAAACACAAAATTTGTTCTCTGTGCTACGTTTCACTAACCGGCTCCAGTCCAACATACCTATCTGACCTATGCAGGAGGTCGTGGGTTCGAACCCTGGCCGAGTCATACCAAAGACTTTAAAAAATGGTACTAACAGCTGCCTCGCTTGGGTGCTCAGCATTAAGAGGTTAGTGTTAGGACTGGTCAGCCTGGTGTCAGGATAATGTGACTGGGTGGGACATCATGCCATGGTACCTCAATGCTAGACATCACTATAAACTGTCCCTCTGCAGACATCGTAGCGATATGACTGAAAAATTGTTAAAGCTACGTTAAAAATCTAAATCACACACACACACACACACACACACACCTATCCGACCTCACCCATGTGTACACACCAGCAAGATACTTACGCTCCTCTTCTGACACTCGTATTCTCATTATTCCCACTATGAAAATGAAATCATATGGACAACGTTCTTTTGCATACCAGGGCCCAGCAACGTGGAACGAATTGCCCACTGAATGTAGACATAAAGACACAGTGATCTCATTCAAGAGCGCTCTTAAAACTCACCTATTTCAACTGCAAGAACAGACTTAAAGATCTAATAATGTTTCCTTACCTTAAATATTTACAGCATGTTTTCTGTTTTCTAATTTCGTGGTGTTTGTTTTTATTTTTGTAATCATATCATTATATATGTTTTTTAAGCGTTGTCAAATGTTGTAAAGCGCTTAGAGCTTCTAAAGATTAGGTGCTATACAAAGTTCTCATTATTATTATTATTATTATTATTATTATTATTATTATAGCTAAGCATATAAACATTTAAGTGAGAACCAAGTGTTCAAGTCCAGTTTACACTGATTGGTCAGTTTTTGTAGCTAAGCATATGCAGACATATGCACAATATATAAAAAGAAATATACCATATTTATTGTTAGTGTGTACATCAGAAAAGTGCCTAGCTATAGTACAGTAGGTATATTTTCTGTCCAAAAAAAAGGGATATATACCTGTATAACCATTCCACTGTTGTTTCCAATTTTGTGTCAGATGGAATCCTTCCTTCCTTTTTAAAAATGTATAATTTGGAATTTTCACCACAATCAAAAATGTGGTTTGTACATCCTTAGAGTGTTATTTTTCAAGGAGTTTGAAGGAGTTCTATATTTGCAAGGAGTATTTTTTCTCACCAAAATTGAACTTTCTTCATATTTTGTTTTGTTTTTTCACTGCATAAATAGGTACAAAAATGGAAGGAAAAATAAATAAATAGCACACCACTACAGCAAAGCAATACTACTTCTGTTAACTATCTCTGCCATATATCATTGTGTTCTTCCATTTTATTCCATTTTAATTATTTATTTATTCATTATATTTCATAAATACATAAATGACAAACATTCTGAATGTACAGAATGATTTATTTTATTCAGTTTTAATGTTTGGTATTCCCTCATACTAAATTAAAGTAGTTCGAAGTAAAATGGGATATAGTTGGTTCTAAATGAAAATGGTGCCTGCAGACATGCACTATAATGGCTGCCACAGTGAAGATATTGAGAATCTTGTCACTAATTCTCCTGAATGGATGGTGATATCAACATGGAGATTTCTCCAGAAGTCTTATAATGGTGCCTACATGTAGATTGTCTTATACAAAATTGGTGCCAATCCTACATCCAGTATGGCTGCTACACTGGCTTAGTTAGAAAATCGTATTGCTCAAGAATATCCGATGATTTCGAGACTTAGCAGTTAAAAAGACAAAAAAGATCTTAGCTTGAAATCCTGGAAATTCTTTTTAGACACTAGATTATCATTCCCATCAAGGAAAAACTCTTTGCTCAGGGTTATTTGAACCATGAAAAATGTTGTCAAAAGTCGTACCCCATCATAATTTCTAAAATGGTGAAATACAGCAAGATTATGAAGGGGCAAACCTTATATGCAAACCCATGATATCTCATCATGTGAGAACATTTTTTTGAGGGGGAGACAGAATATTGGACCATGCCACAGATTTTCTTCTCTTGAATTCTCTCACAGACAATTCATTTCCTATGCTAAAGTTTTCCAGATGATACTTTGAACTCAAACTAACATTCCATCTAATTTGCATCATGGAGTAACCTGCAGATTTAAAAACAATGAGGACTGTTCAATTCATGATTGTGTGCATATCTTGCACAGTCTGTACCTTACAAGTATATGATAAAAGCGAAGCCAAGGGATATCTTATTAGCATGTGGTAAAAGTGAAGCCAATGGATAACTTATTAGCATGTGGTAAAAGTGAAACCAAGGGATAGCTTATTAGCATGTGGTAAAAGTGAAGCCAAAGGACAGTATGTTAACATTTTGCATCATTGCACATGGATGACTAATGAAGAAAATTTCACATAATTTGATTAAATTCACAAAATGTTTTCTCAAAATTTGGTGGTCTGAATGTATCACAGGTACATTAGGCAATTCTTGTTGTATACCCATCATCATTAACATTTGTGTACTTTTCGAAGTAATAATAATAATAAATTATGATACAACAAAAATCAATTAATCTGAATGGTACTGCAGCAAGCCAAAGAACCTGATAATAATGCTACAGGAAAATGCAACAATTAGTAATACTGTGCATTGCATTTGTTCTCTTTTTTTACATGTTCCTGGAAACTTGAGTCAACTACATGCAGGTTATACATGTACTCTCATACACTAACCTTGTCCATACACTCACATGTTGAATGTTGTCACTGATCCACATTGTAGATAAGGATCAATGCCTTCCTCATCATGGAAGCTACTGAGATCATGAAGGACAACTCATTCAAACATATTTTCCTTACTTCATTTGAGAAAATTTGAACGACTAACCTGTAACATACATTTTATGGGAGTGAGACTGTTCATATTGTGTGTACAAAGTGGAGCAGAGTTTCATACATATACGAGGAACTGTGATCAAATATAGTACGCATTTGTCATTATCTAGTATATTTTCAAAATACACAAATAAATTTTATTGATGTTTCATATATAACTTATTTTAAAATTGTTCTCATTGATTATACAGAATGCAGACCATTACATGGCTATTGTAGGGATCTGGTACTCGTAAGCAACAGCAGGGCAAGTACAGTGTCATCAGAAAAAAAACACTGTTAAATCGCTCATTATTCAACTGGACACTGAGCCACTTTATCCAAAGGTTCAGTCATTCATTATTCAAATGAATTTTTAACACTTGATCCAAAAATTCAATCAGTCGTTATTCAAATTGACAATGAGCCACTTGTCCAAAAGTTCAAACACTCTTTATTCAAATGGACGTTGAGTCACTTTATCCAAAAGTTTAATCACTCATTGTTCATGTTGACATTGAGTCACTTTAATCAAAAATATAGTTGCTCATTGTTTAAGTTGACACTGAATCACTTTAGTCAAAGATATATTCACTCATTGTTCATGTTGACATGAGTCACTTTAATCAAAAATATAGTCGCTGATTGTTTAAGTTGACATTGACTCACTTTAGTCAAAGATATATTCACTCATTGTTCATGTTGACATTGAGTCACTTTAGTCAGAGATATAGTCTCATTGTTCATGTTGACATTGAGTCACTTTAATCAAAGATATAGTCACTCATTAACGGACATTAGGCCATTTATCCAAAAGTTCAAACACTCTTTATTCATAAAGACATTTAATCATTTTATCCAAAGAATCATTCATTATTCAAATTGAAACTAAGCCACTCTATTTAAATATTTTGTCACTCATTCAAATGGACATTGAGTCACTATCCAAATTTCAGAAACTGAACATTGCCCAACACTGTTTGATCACTATACAAGAATCTGATCTTCAGTTTGAAACCTGCAGATCACTTAACTTCCATGCCTTGTATACAAATAAAAATGGCATCTCCCATACCAACCACATGGTTATTTTGAATGCCCATTTATGTTTAGTACACATAGACTTATGCTGACAGAACATGTCTTGTCACTAGATATGGTTGGGAAGGAAGATTAATATACACTGCATGTCTTGTCACTAGATATGGTTGGGAAGGAAGATTAATATACACTGCATGTCTTGTCACTAGATATGGTTGGGAAGGAAGATTAATATACACTGCACGTCTTGTCACTAGATATGGTTGGGAAGGAAGATTAATATACACTGCACGTCTTGTCACTAGATATGGTTGGGAAGGAAGATTAATATACACTGCATGTCTTGTCACTAGATATGGTTGGGAAGGAATATTAATATATACTGCACATCTTGTCACTAGATATGGTTGGGAAGGAAGATTAATATACACTGCATGTCTTGTCACTAGATATGGTTGGGAAGGAAGATTAATATACACTTATACCATGGGATTGTCATTTGATACAGTTATACCATGGGATTTTCACTGCAGGCATTTGCATAATTCTATTGAAGTCTGGATTCTTTCAAGTGAAAGTCACAGTTTTACAATCATATTTTCACCTTCATTTAATTTGAGCTAATCTTTAAATACCAGTTGTGCATATTGAAGGCATATATTTTAATTAAATTAGCAGATACAAAATAATTAACTCTGACAATCTAAAATGTATCTGTAACAAGCAGATTTAAAAAACAAGCAGATTTAAAAAACAAGCATGATTTAAAAAACAAGCACAGATTTAAAACAAGCAGATTTAAAAAAACAAGCACAGATTTAAAACAAGCAGATTTAAAAAGCACAGATTTTAAAAAAACAAGCAGATTAAAAAAACAAGCACAGATTTAAAACAAGCGCAGATTTAAAACAAGCAGATTTAAAAAACAAGCACAGACTTAAAACAAGCACAGATTTAAAACAAGCAGATTTAAAACAAGCACAGATTAAAAAAACAAGCAGATTTAAAAAAACAAGCACAGATTTAAAACAAGCAGATTAAAAAAACAAGCACAGATTCAAAACAAGCAGATTTACAACAAAAAATGACAGGTTACTGCTGAAAGTGAAGAATGTCCAAATTCTGATAACAGCAGTTTGCAGAAATTCACTTCAGACAGCACTCCCCAGTCCATTTTTTCATGTGTTTGACATAATAAGTGTAACAGTGTTTATACTACTCAGATGTAATATTGATCATTACTAACATAGAACAGTCTGTCTAGTTTCTCCTCTGTATTATAGTCTTTTAGCAGCGATACAGTTGCAGTGAAAAAAGATTTCCTTGCTAAAAAGTTTGCCTTTATATTTTATAACTGTCAAGCCCACCTTATCTGAAGTTTGACACAACCGTCACTTTGGTGTCTGTATTTGTGTCTTTACATCTGTCTGTCTGTGTTTTACCCTAGGTTTACCTAAGTGTTAACAATCTTTTATTTCCATTTTATTTCAATGCCTTTGTATCCCACCCTCTGCAGATTTGAAATATAACTTGTGGCAGGCTTGACATGCAGGCCATAACTGGCTTCATGTTTCATAGTATATCATACACATTAAATCTGGATGGTACAGGCAGTGACTGCAGTTTGAGTGTCGATAAATGGGATACCATTAAACATATGTTCATGAGAGCAGTTGGGATGGATTGAAGCCAAATATTCACGGCATAAACAGTTGCTTTGATAACCTATGTGCTATTCAGTCCATAAAATTGTACATTTTGGACACAAAAACCATGAAGAAATGTAAAAAAGTAAATTATTCGTTTTTTATTTCCAGATAGATGTTGATCTCTTTATAAAGATACAAGAGGCTTTGCTTCCTGACTGGTACCAGGCTCTTAGTGATGGGGACACCAGCAAGGACACCTCCAGAAAAAGAGCTGGTAAATCAGTCCAAAGAACACTCACCTTCCTGGACCAAATTGTAGAGAGACACAGTCAGTCAGAGGTATGTCTTTAAAGATCAGGCAATGATATGAAAGTCTGGTTAAGTGTTAATAATTGTTCTCCGTATACATATAAAAAGTAGACAATTTATGTTCCATTCTCATGTTGACAGCTGTTTTTCTTTGCCTCATGTAAGTAATAGACTGTTGGGTAAACGCTAGACATTTGGCCCAGAGGATTAGATTTAGACACACTCATTTGGATCAGACTACAGTGTAAGTTAGCTAGCTACAGTCTGCATGTGACTCAGACTTTGGTCTATAGGTAAATGGTTACATAGAATACTGATAGTCTATCATCATGCAGAACATCTCCAAAACTGTCTCATAGTTTGTTGTAACTAGAGACTGAAAATTACAGCACATATTACTGGCATTAAGACTATCTTATTTAAGCACAGGACATTTTTTTTTGAAGGTTTAAAATTTATGCTTTTATCTTATAGTAACTTATAGTAAATAAAGAATCTTACATGCCTTGAAGTGAGTAATTTTATGAAATATATATTTTGTTTGCATTTCATTTGCATTCCATTTGTACTGCATCTGTCATCTTGTTGCATTTTCATTTATTGTCTCACAAATGAATTCAGATTATTCATATTTTGCATTATCCATAATTTCCTTTTGCTTTTTTTCATTTTGGAAAGAAAAGGAAATGCATTTTCTGAAGTCAGGTTTTCTGATTTCAAGTGTCAGAGGGAAAGAATTATAGTTTTCTTAGCATGTATTACTAAAAGTGTGTTTTAATGAAATAGCAATTGTATGAAATGCAAAAGACAGCATTGACTTGACACAAAAAATATAACAGCTTCTGCGATAAACGTTAATATAGTTGTTGAGTATGAATGAGAATACATAGCTGTTAGTGAAGATGCCATCAAATACATGTCAGTTGTTTTCTCTGTCTGCATTTACAAAAACATCATGACTTGTAAGGGCTGTAAACATGTCATTGTAAAGAATGTGATCCTGCATTACGATTTGAATGGACTTTTCACCAAAGGAATTTAGTGACACTTTGAAAAAAAACTATTTTTAAAACCATCCATGAAATGCATTTATGTTTCATTCCATTTTCATTTATCATTCATTATTTTGCATTTGTGCAATCTGATTTCTTTCAAATGCATTTGTGTTCACTTTGCCTTCTGTTTTGGTTTTACTGCTAAAATTACCTGTTTCAGGGTCTGTACTCACTTCAAATAAAATTTAGGAAACATTAGATAATTTCAGTGTTGTGTGAGCCTTGACTAGTGAAGATTGAAATTTTTTTTACAAGTCTCAGTAGTATGATTTTGAGCAGAACTGTGAGATTCCTTCATCACATTGGGAAAAATACTTATTGTATTTGATGAAACTGCAGAATAGTGAAGTGAAAAAATGATTTTGAAAAACGTTTTGATGCCTTGGTCTTTATTACACTTGGATGTTATTTATGATTTAAGTATGCTAACCTAACAAATATAGTAGTCATGTTAATATTTTCTTCCACGCACAGCGGCTAAAGAATAGTGCCCTGTTTGGTGTGATAGAAGGAGGTTACAGTGAAAAGGATCGTGAACATTCAGCCAAGGAGACATCTGCTAGACCTGTCTCAGGTTTCTTAGTGTTATAAATTATGTATGACACTGATCAGCATTAAAAATGAACCACAATAGATTTTTATTTTATCATGCTCTTGGATCATATGAAGATTTTAATGTGTGGCTCGACAAAGTTGCCATAGAGAAATGAGTTTGAATCCCACTGGAAAAGGAGATACTTATAAATTGAAATTTATTTTAATGAATTTACTGTCACATAAAGTCTAAACTAAGATGTGAAGTGCTATTATATGATGATACATTTCTAGTAATGTCCTAATAGAGCTTCAATACTGAAATGTAATGTACTTGTGTACCTCATGTATTGTGAAAGCTGACAGTATTATCAAGCATTAAGACAGCATCATCAAACCTTAATACTGATATGTAAGTACACAATTACTGTGATAGCTGACAGCATCATCAAACCTTAATACTGATATGTAAGTACACAATTACTGTGATAGCTGACAGCATCATCAAACCTTAATACTGATATGTAAGTACATGTTTACTGAGATAGCTGACAGCATCATCAAACCTTAATACTGAAGTGTAAAAAATGTACATATGTACTGTGATAACTGACAGTGTCATCAAGCATTAATACTGAAGTGTAATGTACATGTTTACTGAGATAGCTGACAGCATCATGAAACCTTAATAATGAAATGTAATGTACATGTGTACAGTGATAACTGACAGTGTCATCAGGCATTAATACTGAAATGTAATGTACACATTTACTGTGATAGCTGACAGCATCATCAGACCTTAATACTGAAATTTATTACACACCCATTTAATCTTACATGGTGGATCTAGCATTGGATACAGATGTTCAGTCTATGATTATGTATTGCACACCTAAAATTTCTGTATCGCACATCCAGCCTGAATCCACTTTTGCATTTTGAAATATTCAGTAATAGTCCACTTATAAAATTTTGGAGTTATTTATTGCTATACATTTTAAATTATTCAAAAATGCCAAGACACATTTGTAATTTTAAGAAATCCACTTATTTTGGGTAAAAATAACTGCTTTTGCCACAGGAATAATTGTGGAGTACCACAAGTTGCAACAAGCAGTTTATGGACTTTTCACTGAATCTAATGCCAAGAAATTAGAGTTAGCTGAGGTTGACACCTCTGTTTTTGAAACACTGTTTGATAACACCCAAGATGAGAGAGAGACAGAGAGAGAGAGAGAGAGAGAGAGACCAGCCAAGTACTTTGCTGCTGAAATATTGTGTTAAAAGTTTAAAAAAGCCAAAGTAAGAAAGACTTAGGGAGTCATGTCAAGATAAACAGATAATTAAGGACATTAACTATGGCAACAGCATTTGAACTTCAAATGAGTTTGCTAATGGACACAAAGTGCTGAATTCTGGGAGCAATGACCTTAACCTAAAAGGGCTAAGAAACCATACAACAAAAACTTCTGACTCCATTGATCTCATTCCCAACTATAATAATGATGACAAAGAGAGGAGACATTCCACAAAGTAAATCATCTAAAATTCAAAGCTTAACCAAAATCCATTTCAGCTTCAGAGTTTATTAAAATATTTTTTTTAAGGAGCAAGTTTAAGTGGAGGAACTTTCAATTTGTCTATTAATATTACTTTGGAATCAAATTTATTTTAGTAAAGCTGATGATAAAACTGACAAACATTTGCATCATAGAGGTAGATGTTTCACAGACAGCAGCAGCTGTTTTGATGCAAATTTAGAAGAAAATTATATTTTGTTACAGTGCTGTTGAGACTTTTTCATTACCGGGGCACAGTCAGTGTATATTTGCGTATATTTTAAATTCTTGCAATTGTTCAAGGAGAAAATAAATAGAAGAGCAAGAACAATATTGCCTTGAATTTCCTTGTCAAAAATATCCAAATATATATTAAAAATTTAGTCTGCTTATTAGAAAAAGACTGAATCTTTGTTTACTTAAATTGTATGCTTAAATTGTATGCTTGCAATTTAGTAATTTCTTGTATTAAATGAAAACATAAAAATTGAGAGTTTGAAACTACTGTGAATAAATCGACTTTCTGTATGAAATTGATTGTATTTAACTGCTGTTAGTCTGTGAAATTTGCAGAGAAAGTCACTTAGAAGTAGAGTGTGTATTCAGTATGTAGGATGTAAAACAAAGGGTTATTTACTGGTCCAAAAACTCTGTTCCATTTGAGAAGTTAGGTAAACTTCCACTTGCCTATGTCTGCAGTTTAAATCCATTCATATGTTCCATAGAACATTTTTAAAATAACCATATCTGCAGTGCAGACAGGCTGATGATGCGACTGCACAGTATATATCTAGGCCTAGCAACAGTTATGTACATGGGGATTTTTCAGAGGGTTCTACAATATTTTGCATAAAACTCCAAATGCCTAATTTATTTTTCTGAGAGTATACAGTGTACATTAAAAAAATGAAAAGAATGTGTGAATACAAAGGAGATATTAAAAAATACATAGGTACTTCATTCTGAGTCAGAGGAAAGAACTTATTTGATATCGCATTCATCTCAGCCGATGGCCTTGACATTCCTACTCCATATCAAACTCGCTCTTTCCCCCCACTTTGAACAAAACACATATGTAATTTTGTTTCTGTAATGTACACATTGTGATAGCTGACAGCATTATCAAGAGCATTTAAGCAACCCTTAATTTGGGTTGTTTCAGTGGCACAGTTGGTAGGAACAATGGATATTAAAGTGCTAGGTGAGTTACCACTCAGATATGGGTTTGAATCCTGCTAAAGAATATTTTATTTCATAAAACTGAAGTCTGGTACATCATCACAATGTCTATGATCAGAATGGCTTTTTGTATTTTTGTATCAAGTGTTTATCAGTGTCATTACATTTTTCAATGTAAGTAGATGCCACACATTTGCAACCTACAGCATTACTAATTACTGATCAGCTGTAAATTGTCATTGCATAATGGTTTTCCCTCAGAAAAATAATTTTGGGAGTTCAGTTTCGTGGCTAAATTTGCAAAACTTCTATGTTTATGAAAAGTTTTTGATTGATATTATTTGAGGTTTTGTTTCATTTACACTTCAGTTTTTAATGTCTATATGTATGCATGTATGTGTACCATTCCTTGGGAGTCATAGATTTTCATACATAAACACTAGTTTTCTTTCAAAGTCACCCTTTTCTGTAAAAAGCAAAAGGTATTGCAGGGTACAGGATACTTTATCAGAATCAACTAAAAGTTTAGGTAACTATGTTTTATTTTTGTAGGTTTTAATATTTTCTACATTTTAGATTTTAATGTATTTTTTCTGTTGTATTTTTTAATTTTAGATTTTAGTATGAATACTACTTAAATGTGATGTGATTTAAATTTGTATCTTTAGAAAGGACCAATGTTTTCTTTTTGGAAAACTGACAGAATTTTACCATTCCATTACATCTTTCTTTGGTTTTTATTTAAGTTTTTTAATCTTGTTATCTTAGAAATTTTGATCCTGTGTATTATTATAGCAGTCAAAAGCATTGGTTTTGTTTAGTAATTTGTGTCTTGTTTTTGTCCCTTCAGGTTTTATCATAGAAGGATTTCACAACATGGGACCCAAGTCAGAACAATTCTGTATTTCAGATGTCTCAGCTGTTATCCAGAAGACACTGGTAAATTATTGTTGTCCTGGCATAAGCAAAATTTGAGACATTTGTATTGTTGTGTTGATTTTAGTGCTTTTATCATTTTAATCAGAATGTAGATTGTTATGAAATGTTCCTATCTAAGTTTTATAAGCAGCTGAATTAGATTAAAAAAATGTAACACATCAGTGTGTAAAGAAATGTTGTTTCAGACACAGGCCCAGTGCAAGGGGCTTTGAATAATCATTTGCCCAAAATGCATTCAGTTTACTCATTTTCAGTATTTATTTGCTACTCAAGTCTACTTAAGAAAAAATGTGTATGTCCTCTTCTCCAAATATTTTAAAATTTTATTTGATTTTTTTAAAAGTAATGTTTTCTAAAAGTCCTGATATCAACTAGTTCACTAGCTTTGTGTTTTGAATGCTGAAAAAAAATCTAAACATGATTGTCAGTCAGAATTAAATATAGAAATGAAGTTAGAGAGGCATTGTTTAGGTCGAGTTCCATTGACCAGTGATGCATTAGTAACCAAGAGATGCAATAGAAACCAAGAGATGCATTAGTAACCAAGTGATGCATTAATAACCAAGTCAGCACGAGTAGGGAGAGCTCATTATTATTCGTGCATGACAAGTGAATGCTAATTATTGTTAACCATTGAAATGAGAACTGAGTACTGCTCCCCATACAGCAGTCATATGTGTTGCTTAGTACACAAGGTTTAGAGCTTGTAATACAGTTAAGAAATTGATCTTCATTAGGTGGAGGGACCTACAACAGGAGGTTGAATATTAATAATTTACCAGTGTATGCCAAGAACTTCAAAACAAAAATGCTGTTTTCTGTTGTTGAACGTGAGGTTTCTTTAAGATTTAGAGGGACACATCAGAATGATTTTTTTCAGCTTTACACAATAATGTGTGATTCATATGTTTTCATAATTTTGTCTTTACCTTTTATGTAGAAGAAATACATTTAATTACAGTTTTTACTTGTTGCTTGCCATATTAGCAGAGAGGCACGGAAAAGCTTTTAGTTTAATTCCAGAATTTGATCTGATTAGCCCTTTCCAAAAAGCATTGAAATTTTGACCTGTTTTATTTCAGAATTGTCTTCCAGAAGACAAGCCACGTTTAATGCATGGAGTCTGGCCACCAGATCAAGTTCTAGAGGCTGTAGAACTTGGAATAGATATATTTGACAGCTCGTATCCTTGTTCTGATATATGCATGTGCATCTCTATGTAGGGAGTCAGACCACCAGATCAGATTATGTGTGTGTGTGTATGCGATTTTGATTATTAACCTAGCTTTAAAAAATTTTCAGTCAGATCGCTCCGTTGTCAGCAGTGCAGCAGTTGATAGTTATATCTAGCACTCGGGCATCATGCTGCAGACATGTAGCATCTTGTACCACCCAGTGACATTATTCTGACACCAGGCCGACCAGTTTAACACTAACCTCTTAATGCTGACTGCCAAGCAAGGCAGCTGCAAGTACCATTTTTATAAGTCTTTAGTATGACTTGGCTGGGGTTCGTACCCATGATCTCCCACATCTGAGGCGGTTATAGGTTATAGAGGTTGTTGGAGTAGATACATTTAACTGCCAGTATCTGTTGTATTGATACATATATATACAGCTCCATGGTTTATGTGAGAAATAAATAACTTTTGGAAGATGTTATAGATGTACAGATTAGAATGTTATTTCAAGTTTACATAGAACACCTCTCCCTCATGAACTTGAACACAATATAGACTGCACTATAAGCAAGGTTGTGAGTAACAAAGGACCTAAAAGAAATCATGAAAATTCTTTATTTCTTTTAGCATTTTGTATAATATTGGGAAAAGTGTTGTAACTGCATACAGCATGGAATTTTACTTTTGAGAGGTAAAGTTTTTTTTTCTCTTCGTTTTTATTATTTATATAGAAAAGGAGTTGTTTTCAATTTGAAGATTCTATTTTAATCATTACAATTCATTCTAGTAGATTGTTTTTCACTACATATGTATTTATTATGTATATGTCATTGTTTATACCTTACAGACTATTATGTTTATAAAATATATTGATTGTAATTCGTATTCAAGTATGCAACACTAGTACATTGAATATACTATGCTTTTATGTTGTAATCTATTTGTATGGATCAGCTGCAATATAAATATTTCATACTTTCATTGTCTTGCATTCATAAAATGTTAGGTTTCTTTTAATTTAGTAAGAGATAAGAACGTAATTGCAGATGGGACATAAAGAAAGCACTTGTATAAAACAGTGCATGAAGGCACGGTATGAAACTGTCACTCAGTGCAATGTACAGATATTGTGTAATGGACTCAAAATTACTTTAGTTTTATAGCCACTTCCAACCCTGAAGAGTTAAGGCCAGGTTGAGAGACTGGTAAAGGGCATTTGTACTAGCCAGGGAATCCTGCCACAAGGGAAGACAAACCCAGGATGTCCTTAGAATGTCAGGACATGGGAGCCCCAGCCACATGAAGTACCCTATAAAATTCCCTATACAGTGGAGAAGCCACTGCACCTAAACAATGAAGGAGCCATTGGAGGGCATACCTATACAGTGAAGAAACCATTGGAGGGCATTTACACTCAGTGAATAATAACTGAGTGCAAGAAGTATCAGTGAACAAAAAAGTGCTCTAATAAGAACTTTAAGAACAGTCAATAAGAATGGTATAATTTCAGTCATGTTTTTTGTTTTTACCGTTGTTGCAATAATTTAGTTTTAAGTCATCATAATCATTTAATTAAATCATCTTAATTTTTGGTGCATGTTTTCTCTATGTTCTTCATAAGTAGCATTCGAACCATCCTTTCATCCATTCTGTGATTGCATTGCAAGTACTAGTGAAGTTTATTCTCATGCTTCAGGAATGTCTGAGTGCCAGTTCAGGAATTTTAAGTTAAGTACAAACTCAGGTACTATTTTCTCCATGATAATAAACCATATCTGTGAAACAAAGCTTTTTATTTACCAGTTTAAGATAGTTTAATTATGTCCCTTACATAATACTATTTATGACAATATCCGATTGATCAGTTGAAATGAGTTGACATGACACATGACTGTGACTGCTAGGCTCTGAAGCAGGTAAGATTTGCATGTCTTTTAATTTTTCTTTTATTCCACCCCCTGTGTTTGATTTGATACAAAATATATAATTAATAATATAATACAAAGCAGGTTTGCCTTTAATTGAGTGTAACATTACGTCAGATACTTCTGCAAGTCAGAGATTAAAACATGGTCAGCTCTTAATTAGGTTCTCACAGAAACACTCACTGACATAGTTGTGATGGTAGATTGATTTTTGTCACATTTGAATACAAATGTGCATTGAATACAAATTTGCATTTATGTCGATTACACTCAACCCAAAATTAAAACAAATTTCACTTGATGAAACTTATTTAATTGGTATTTATTAATTAAAGTATTGCTACCAGTGGGCATTACTGATGTTTTAATTGAGTGAAATTTTTTTAAAAATATTACTATTTACAGTGTTCTGAGAATGTTGTTTGGAAAGAAAATGTTGTTGTTGTTGTTGTTGTGGGGCTTAACGCCATTTTTCAGCACACGATAGGCTATACATGGCGGCCAGTATTAATGGTGGAGGAAGAAACCGGGAAATCCCTGGAAAGAACCACCGACCCACGAGAAGCTACTGGCAAGCTTTCTCATATATCCACATTCGCCGAATCCTAGACTCGAACCCACACAGACAGAGGTGAGATGGCAGTGATCCGTAATGGAGAGCGCTTTAGACCACTCGGCCACTCAGGGCCCCCTGGAAAGAAAATGTAACAAAATATATGACTTGTACTGTTGTTTATCTACTGTTGTATGTCTTTTCATTTGATGTTGTGTTGTCTTTATATAATATTGCATAGTCTTTTAATCTGTTGTTACCATTGGCATTGTAATGTCTACATGTGTACTGTTGCACTGTAAATCTGTACTGTCTGTTGAAGTATGAAATACAGTTATGTCAGTAAAATAGCTCGTAAAGAGCTAGTGTTTTATGTATTTTACATTTTTTTTATCTTTCTTGTATCTTTTATGAAAAGTTGAGAATTTCATGATGTTGATTCAAAATTTCCAGCTACCAACTACCACTTTCAACAATAAAATGTTTGTTGTATCATTTACCAATATTTATTGAAATTTTCATCATGTTCAATAATAGGGATCTGTTTTTGGGGGTAATTTCCAAGTATTCAAATGGGATCCACACCTGACCCTGTGTTATCAGCAGATTCATGAGTTATCTGGGTGCAAGTTGTCAAGGAGTGGAGTACTGCATAGGAACTTTAACTGAGTTTAATTTTTGAACACTGCAGGTATTGGTGGCATTGTCACTTTCAACAAATTTTAGATATAATGCATGTTTGTATATGATAGCAAAGCAATGGTGTCAACCTGTCATTAAAGTTTAATTGATGAATGCAAACCTCCACCTTTTTAACACCAGCTGTCAGTCAGTTGTTGTTGAGCATTTATTTAATGACGCTTGATTTGCTAAGCTTTTCTACAAGAACATTTGCTGCCCTAATGATTAGACATCTGGACAGTTTGCACTGCATATCAAGATGTGTTTAATGACTTCATTATTTGTAAAAATTTAGTATGAGGTTTTTAATATCAAGTGAAAATATGTTTTAATAATTTGATAGAATTCTCAGAAAATCTTTGGTTTTACATTTAAGGCTCTATTTAAAGTTGTTGTTGTTGTTGTTGTAAGGTTTAATTCCACTTTTCAGCACATGATAGGCTATACACGGCGGCCAGTATAACTGCTGGAGGAAGAACCCTGGAAAACCCCGGGAAGAACCACCGACCCATGAGAAGCTACTGGCAAGCTTTCTTACATACCCATGTTGCCGAGCCTGAGACTCGAACCCATGCAGACAGAGGTGAGATGGCCGTGATCCGGAACAGTGAGCGCTTTAGACCACTCGGCCACTCGGGAGCCCCTGCTTTATTTCAAGTAGAGATGTTTATTTTAATCTTGTGTTTTGTTGGTTTAGATATATTTGACAGCTGGGATCTGATACATGCATGTAGATCTCCATGCTTAAGTTTAGCAATTTGCAGCCATGATATGTTCGGAAAAAATTTAACATTTGCAATTTTCAAAGCTGAATAAAGAGAATTTAGGCCATGCTCCTTAGGGAGGAAACAACATACAGACTATGAATGTACCAGAGGCTTTGGTCACCTGAATTTTAATTTGAGCCTTTAGTTAAATATTTGTTAGGTTATACTTAGATACCTCATGTATCAGAAGTACTGCAAGAATTTTGTTGGGTTAGATTTTTAAGATGCTCTTTGCATAATATTACAATTTTTAGTGATTTTTGTACAATTGTTATGTAATGTTTTAACAAACATGTATGATATATTTAGGTGTATCATTTTGTAATGGATTTTTCCATTCCTTGTCTTGCTATTTATCTATGAGATATTTGTCCTTAACCAGATATAGTTATCCTTACCTTGTCACAGAGAGAGGTGCAGCCTTGACATTCAGTCACGAGTATAGCAAGAACTCAGAATCCAACTCTGAAATAGGCCACAGAGGGTTTGAAATGGACTTAAAAGATAAAAGGTAAATTTGTTTGTATGCAAGCTTGAATATATAGACTGTACATGTATTATTTATTCTCATTTTTGCGTTCTTTTACTACTTTAAAATATAAACACGTTAATATTAGTATCAGATGAATAATGGTTTGTATATAAATATAATAATAAAGTCGGTAAGAGCATAAATCTGGTTGTGTAAGTTGCATCATAGCAGACTCTGCTACAATGAAGACATGAGTTGCTGTGAAGTGATCATTACACAACATGACTGCTTGTTTCTAATTACATGAACAATATTTAAATGACTATTGACTGTGCGTTTCTTTTCTGTATTAGCATATCAACAGTTTTAGAATTAAAGATATTCTTTTAATCAAGCTGATTTAAATTTGTATGTTTTATTGTGAAAACTGCCTAAGGGTTTGGAATCGCAATACCAGAGACATCTAACAAATAACAGCTACCTAGGTAACTATGCAGTGATTCACATGTGGTTTGCTCATTACTGCAATCTAATTGGTCAATCTGTAATTACTGAGAAACTGTGCATGATTGACAAATGTTGATAGCTTGATGATCTACTGTATTGTATACTATGTATCCACTATTAAATTTAAGTTTTGAATGAGTCAGTCAGAGATATTGCTTGCAGGTAGTCACCAAGTTTGGCCCTTAAAAATACTGCCATAATTGACTATATTGTTGACAGTATAGCAAGATTTGAGCTACCTCTGCCATGAGCGATAAACAGTTTTTTATGACCAGAATCATCATGCAGTTTTGTTTAATAAATGCCTGTCATGAGCACCCACTCACCAAAAATGACCATTGACCATGAATTTTGGCAAAATTTGTGTTTCTACACTGCTATGAATGACTGCCTCATAACACTGGATATGAGCACTACAGACTTTTTTTAAAATGCTGCATAGCCACATTTGCTGACTAGACTCTGCAGGCAGAGTGAAGATTGTTTCAAACCAAAACAAATTTGGGAAAATGTTGAGTCTAGTGATGGCTTTGTTAGAATTATAAAATACTGACCATAAAGCATATGTACATGTCACAAACAGCCATAGTCATCAAAATCTCAATCACAGTTAACCATTCTTCATTAAAGGATTTGCGATCATGGACACACATAGTTTAAAAAGTCTGTTTATCTATTGTAAAATTCTGCAAAGTAATATCATAGTGAGATATCTTGTGACCCTGCTTTCAGTGTAAGTTGATGGGTGCTGCCTTTGCTTGCAGAGTTACATTATAATGGCCAGGGTGATAGAGGTCTTTTTTTTTCTCATTAAGTTATTTGCCTTTTCTGGATGAGTTGATTTAATAGTTTTTGTAAAGGCATGTATTCTTTGTTGCTTTATTGAATCAGATGTTACTGTTATTAAAACCTACACATGAGGTAAAATTTGCCATAAAGATCTTGTCATATAATTTGAACAGTGCATCTGTTAATCCTTTTGTTTACCGTGTTGATCCAGTTACTGTTTAGGCTGTGGATGACTTAGGTTTGGCTTTTGGCTGTAAATAAATTTATTGAGTAACTGTTATCATAGTTAACATTACAATTTATGGACAGGATAAGACTGTACATTACAATTTATGCACAGGATAAGACAGAGTGATCATAGTTAACATTACAATTTATGCACAGGATAAGACAGTGTGATCATAGTTAACATTACAATTTATGGACAGGATAAGACAATGTTATCATAGTTAACATTACAATTTACGGACAGGGTAAGACGGTGTTATCATAGTTAACATTACAATTTACGGACAGGATAAGACGGTGTTATCATAGTTAACATTACAATTTAGGGACAGGATAAGACGGTGTGATCATAGTTAACATTACAATTTATGGACAGGATAAGACGGTGTGATCATAGTTAACGTTACAATTTATGGACAGGATAAGACGGTGTGATCATAGTTAACATTACAATTTATGGACAGGATAAGACAATGTTATCATAGTTAACATTACAATTTATGGACAGGATAAGACATTGTTATCATAGTTAACATTACAATTTATGGACAGGATAAGACGGTGTTATCGTAGTTAACATTACAATTTATGGACAGGATAAGACGGTGTTATCGTAGTTAACATTACAATTTATGGACAGGATAAGACGGTGTTATCGTAGTTAACATTACAATTTATGGACAGGATAAGATGGTGTGATCGTAGTTAACATTACAATTTATGGACAGGATAAGACAGTGTTATCATAGTTAACATTACAATTTGTGGACAGGATAAGATAGTGTGATTGTAACGGGGGACTTTAAAACATTAAAGCCTCCTTAATTGATTTGGCGTTCGTTAACTATGGAATGACCTCCCACGGTGTTATTGCCCAGTGTGGACGGATAGATGGAACGTTAACAGATAGCTGAGCAAGGCTATTGAAAGAAATAAACAACTACAAGCCCCCTTTACCAATAAATAAAAATAAATTTAATCAATTAATACATAACCAAAATCTCACTTTTCAATCCAACAGATTTACTAAAATAAATGTAATCAATTAATACATAACCAAAATTTCACCTTTCAATCCAACAGATTTACATTGATAGAATTTAGTCGCAGTGTTCAATTTACATCATGTTACGAGTGGTGAATTAATGAGTACAATTCCATGCTTGACAGCATCATCTGACGTCTGTCTCCACTTGTCTTGTTTTCCATGACTAATGCGTACGCTTTGGTCCCCTTTCTGACCCCTAATTATTCCGACCTCTCTTAAATGTGGATTTCCCTCTGACTCATTGGGTTTTCCTTTTCCTTTCCTTCTTTCTCGGTAGAATATAAAGCTGTTTCCTTAATGCTGTTTCTTTCCACACAAACCATGCATCCTAGCACTACAGCCTGTCTTCCTTTTTAAGACAGCTATCTGGCCTTTCTTCGAGGGAAAACACTATTCTCAAGTTTCCCAAGGAGTTGGACCTTTTGACTTCTCACAAGGCAAGAGTCGAACTAAAGAATTCTGAGAAAGTGGTACCCTAAATCCCGAGTCTCCCAAAGTGTACGCCTTAATTTTTACTGACCAATCGGAAGTAACTGTTCCTAAAGTTCTCCCCAAATAATCATGTCTTTCATCAGATTTCACCATCCTAAAATATACTGCAATTAGCTTTCCTTTGAAGATCAATTATTTGACATAAAGTCCTCTTCCAACTGATACAGTCGGTAATTCTATGTACTCTGTGTCACTATACCGTCACGATGACCTGGTCAATTCTACTGAAGCTTAAACGTAGACCCTTTTATGTTTTAGGGATGAAATAAGAGAAATATCAGTGAACTTTCTCAAGACCTTTCTGGCTTGACTATGATAACTTCAAAGCACAATTTATTCAACCTTAAGTTTCAATAAGTCTTCAAAATTTGCCACATTACAGTGATCATAGTTAACATTACAATTTATGGACAGGATAAGACAGTGTGATCATAGTTAACATTACAATTTTTAGACAGGATAAGACAGTGTGATCATAGTTAACATTACAATTTATGGACAGGATAAGACAGTGTGATCATAGTTAACATTACAATTTATGGACAGGATAAGACAGTGTGATCATAGTTAACATTGCAATTTATGGACAGGATAAGACAGTGTTATCATAGTTAACATTGCAATTTATGGACAGGATAAGACAGTGTTATCATAGTTAACATTGCAATTTATGGACAGGATAAGACAGTGTTATCATAGCTAACATTACAATTTATGGACAGGATAAGTAAGTGTGATCATAGTTAAAATTGTAATTCATGTCCCTTTATATCAGGAGGCTACATATAAACTTCAAATAAAATTATAATGTTTATGAATATTTTTAGTGGTATATGTTTTTTTATATGAATGCATATAACATTTCAGCAAAAACTATGAAAAAAGAACAAAATATATGTTCAGTAAATATGGGTATTTTTCCTTCTTATATTCAGGTGTGTATCAACCTTGAAAACTGGTCCTCCAGCACAGATCTTTTGTGAGCAAACACCTGTCTTGGGAAACCACTCTTTGTTGGCAGAAAGTGTGTTCTTTCAAGACAGGTTTTGCAGTACCAGAAAAGGGTTGCACTGGAATTTCCCATCCTGGATTTGATGCACTGTATTGTATATGAATGTATGCATTGTTGAATCTGAATGGAATCACTTGTAGATAATCAACCCTTATGATTTGATTGCAAATCTTAATGAAATGACTCTACAATTATGAAAATACGATTGTTTTAGTACATATCCAGATACTGGCTTGTCAGTTTTTGATTTGGCTCCAGATTTCATAGTAGATATAGTGCAATTGGTCAGGGAATCAGATTAACTTTACCTCACATGCTTTAAACTGACCAAATGTTTTATGCAAAATGCCTGCATCATCAGGCTGTTGCTCATAACAATTTTTAGAAATGGCATCCAACAAATGAAAAGAGGATGAAAATGAAATCGGAAATAAGTTTCTTAAGAGGTTTAAACAGTCTTCTCAGAAGTGTTAAAAGGAATATTCAGATTCTGGGAAGAAAAGCAGCAAAGGCAAGATTTACATTTATTGAAGATCAAGTCATGTTGAGCTTAGTATGTCTCATGGCAGGAGAGATGATTGCTGTGCCAAATGAAAATAGAAAAATACAAAGACAAAGATTACCTCAAGCTGAGAACTCTACCAAGAAGCTCCATGGGATATGGAACTGCAGTTTCTGAAATGGTACCAGAGTTAATTAAGGTCTGTGTACTTTTAAAATTTTTTTATTTGAATGTAATGTTTGCCTTTGCTGCATCAGTCTGAGATCACACTTCTGGCCATTTTAAATTCAGGTTTTTGCTAGTCAACAGTAGTTGTACATGTGTCATTACACTTTACAGAAAATTGGTCAAACTTACGGAAACATGTTGACTGTCTTATTGAGAAGGTATTTTTAGGGCTTGTAGGTCTGGCATTATTATTGTCCTTAAGACATTTGAAATTTTATTTGCACTCAGGGCATTTCTATTGTTGGTCCATGTTACAGTCTCTAAGTTTATTACTCTTTGTGCACATGGTGTTCATTTTAGCACTGGACTGAAGACAGCATGCCTACGGTCACTTAAAAAATAGTCAGTAAAAGAGAAAACAGCAAATGCATGCACAGCAAATTTCATTTGCAGGTATTTTGATGATCTGACACCTATATCGGCACACTGTACCTGTTACACATGTAATAAGAAGTTTACCAGGGCCTACATCAACCACTTGTTGAATACCTCGGAAATTTTAGCTGGAGTGCTTTTGATGATGTAAGTAAATGCAGACCTCAAAAATAGTTACTTGCATTCACCTTTCTGTATATTGAGTGATAACCTAATAGCAAATCATTTTTGTCAGAAGATACATGTTACTCAAGTCTTAAATCGTAGAAGGTAATTTCCTTACAAAAGAAAACTCAATAATCACATCAATGTTTAAAGGGCAATCTTTCACACTGTTATTAGTCAGATATTAATGTACCATATGGGCATGATAGCTAAATGATTTCAGCTATTAATGTATCATTTTTACATTATAGGTGAAATATTTCAGATATTGTGCCATTTGGGTTTAATAGGTGAATGACTTCAGCTATTTATGTATAATTTTGGCATTATAGGTGCAATATATCAGATAATGTACCATTTAGGCATGATAGGTGACTGATTTAAGCTACCGTATTTCATGTATTTTTTCATATCCTTTAATTTTTCATACACAATCCAGTTATCAAACTAATAATTATTTAAGAGTATCATATTTTTTTGTACATATCACTTTGTATTTTTTTAAAAATCCTTTAAATTATCGGACACAACATTTCTCCTAAGAAGATCTATGTTTGCAACAAAAGATCGAAGATACCATATAGCCATTTTGTTTTTACAAAATTAATAATGAATTGTTGCTGAGAAAGTACAGTGATTGATGCATAAGCTCTCATATTGTCATCACAATATCTACTGGTGTTATTAACAACTGGACAAAGGCATTCACAGAACATAGTCCTTAATTATCGCTTATTAGTTCTTCTTATTAAGCCCGTATCAAAACACCACATGCTTTTTAAAATGAGTTCGGAAGCCCTGTGATGTTTTCTTATCCAACAAAAATTGTATCTGAGTACATGCTAAAGTGAAGACCACAGACCAATGATGAACTAGTCTTATTGTTTTATTATAGTCGTACACAAATGAATTATAAAAACCTTGTCATTTTCTATCGTCAATTTGAAAGTCACGGACTCCGTTAAACCGATTCGTACATATACAGTCGTTTAAGTGCTTGTACTGTTTTGACTTGGATATAATTAACATTTTGTTATGAATCTATTCTACTATATACCCATCTATTGTTATCTTTATTATCCAGTTTGAATAACAAGTAATGTGTATGATTGCTGGTCTTTACAACATCTGCTGTATGGACAGTGGCCTCGATAGCACATTGACAGATATTCATTTCCCTAAGAGAGCCTCATTTCCCTACTGGCAGCCTGGCTGATTTGACATCATCTGTTGAATCTTGCCTTCTGTTTGGTTTCAACTGGAATAACCAAAGCTCTAAGCATATTTAATTAGCATGTAAATAACACTACATAGCCATGTGGTTATTGTAAAAATGTATATCGTAATTAAAACAAGAATGAATTGTTGATTTAGAGGTGTTTATTGATAATGGAATATAATTGTCCTAATACATGAGGATTATCACAATTGTCAAGTAACTGGAAATAGTCTTTTTTTCTCTTTGCAAAATCTACAGTTAAAAACTGCCCTAAATAAATACAGTCTTGTACACTGACAAAATTTCTCTCTCTCACAAACTCACACTTGCGTGCATTAACTAAAATGTGTTTTTAAGTTCTTTATATTTTTTATTCCAATTTGAAAATGAGGTTGTCGCTGTAAGAATACAAGCTGCACTTAGTTTCTTGACAGTGTGTAGGTCTCTGCTTTTTTTTTTCTTCTGACAGCAGACAGGAAAAAAAAAGCAGAGACCTACTTTGGTCTAATCGTTGCGTACAATTTATCAATAAATAATACCCATACATGTTCAAGCCATCTTAATCATTTTGCCGACATTACACAATGTAACAGCTACAAAGATGTATGGTCTAACTGCAGACGAGCTTGCACACTGAGACATTATGCTCTCTCTCTCTAAAAACAGAACAAAAATATTTTAGAATACTTTTATTTTTATTGTAATTGGATTCTTGAGTTGAGAGCAGAATGGGACAGAAAATATACATTTATTTTGTACAGTTTTTTTACCGTTGGGTTGTTGAGTATCATGTGTTCCGTAGAACTTGTTCAGGTATGATACCTTTATTTTTCGTACATGGTCAGTACCACAAACTGATAATTATTTATTTTACATATAATTTTTCGTGCACTGAAATTAATAAATTTTTTTGTGTAGGAAAAATTACTTGAAATACAGTAGTAATGTATCATTTGGGCATTATAGGTGAATATTTAAGATATTAATGTACCATTTGGGCATGATGGGTGATGGATTTAAGCTATTAATATATCATTTTGACATTATAGGTGAATATTTAAGATATTAATGTACCATTTGGGTATGATAAGTGACTGATTTAAGCTATTAATGTATCACTGTGGCATTTTAGGTGAATATTTAAAATAATGTACCATTTGGGCATGATAGGTGACTGATTTAAGCTATAAATGTATCATTCTGGCATTATAAGTGAATATTTAAGATATTAATGTACCATTTGGGCATGATACGTGACTGATTTAAGCTATTAATGTATCATTTTGGCATTATAGGTGAATATTTAAGATATTAAAGTACCATTTGGGAAGTACTGATGATAAATCTGTAAAATGCATGCATGTTAGGCAGACACATTTTAATGAGTGAATTCTACTTAATTATTGATTCATTTAGCAGAGATCAGCAAAATTAGGTAGCATCAATAATACTCATGCCTTATAGAGTCTAAATTAGGTGTGTAGGACAGTACCTAAATGAAAATGAGGTTATAGTGATATACATTTATTGTTTACATACTACTAGTATGCCCAGAAAATATCATTATAATTATTATAATCCATGAGAGAAAGGTTATTGAGCAAAACATTTTTGACATATAGATGCCATATTAATGTAAGGGGAACAACTCAGAAAGAAAAAGCTAGAGCACTCACTATCATACCTATCTTAGACATGAAACATCTTAAGTCACTTGGAATCTTAGAAAAGAAAATGAGTTACGCTTCAGAATTATGTACTGTGTATACAAAAGTATTCAGTATGCCCAAAATGTTAATTGTAAGAACCATTGGAGAGTTTGTGCATTGTTGTATTTGTACATTGAGAAAGTTTTCTATGCATAACTTTTCTTCTACTCTTTTCCAATAAGTACTATATAATGCTTGCTTCATTATATTTCAGACATAATTTCCATCATTACTTCCAATTCTTCAGAAGCATTCACAGTGCACTGGAAGAAAACAAATTTGAGGAATTAAAAGAAGTCATACAACAACAGAAAACTTCAGTTATTTCAAAAGACACTTGAACTTTAATAAGTTTATATTTTTTAAAGGATGTCAGCAAAAATATAATTATGTACTTTTATGTTTCATATATTGCCCTTTCCTTTATTTGAATTAAAGTGGGTTTGGGCCAGATGTCAGCTTTTATGTTATTCTTTAATGAACATGACATATTTTTCCCATGTGAGACAGAAATTTGTAGCCAAATGAGTGCAAATGGACAAATGTTTTTACTTACAAAATCTTGACAAGCCTTTCTTTAATCAGTTCATGATTGGTCTGAATAATGAACTTGCACAATGTATCATGAAACCAGTCTTTCTTATTTAATAGCATTTATGCCTCTTCAACTCAATACTTAACTCTATCATTCTCCCTCAACCGCACACACACACCCCACAAACCCACTCCTACCTCTTTTACCCATACACAAACCCACTCATAGCTGTCTTTTACTCATACACACCCTACACCTACACAAAGCAATAACTTCCTCTTTCTCTCTTACCCTTGTACACTCTACACCCTACACCTACACAAAGCAATAACTTCCTCTTTCTCTCTTACCCTTGTACACTCTACACCCTACGCCTACACAAAGCAATAACTTCCTCTTTCTCTCTTACCCTTGTACACTCTACACCCTACACCTACACAAAGCAATAACTTCCTCTTTCTCTCTTACCCTTGTACACTCTACACTCTACACCTACACAAATTCACTCATATCTCTCATCTGAAACACCCCACATCTACACAAACCCAATTCTCTCTCTCTCTCTCTCTCTCTCTCTCTCTCTCTCTCTCTCTCTCTCTCTCTCCACTTACAAAACCACTCATAATTCTCTTTTCTTCTGTAAATACATTACCCAATCATAACCCCTTAGGAGAACTACTACTACCTCACAAATCCAGTCCTCCCAGATAAAACGTTTAGCTAGAAAGAGTTAAAGGTTATCTGCCCACCAAGGTTTCGGTTGGGCAGAGTGATCTCCCCTTGATATAGGGATTGGCGGCAAAACCCATGAATATCTCATTTACTACTTCCACTCGTGCAGAGAGCATGCTTTGGCCATGAGAGATCTCACAAAAACCAGGAATCAACATTGATACAATCTGGAGAGTTCTCACTCCCCAAGGATAGTATACTCCATCTATATTTCGAACTTGTCTTTCTTTCTATATCAACAAAGTTTTGCCATTAAAATTTTAGTTAAATTTTGTCATCTTTACACATTTAATTGCACTTAAGTACTTACATGGTAGTCTATATGACTTCACAAATAAGTTCAGGCTGTACTTTTAATTATGTTAATGTGCAAGTCCCTGAGACCTGTAGAAGACTCTTAATATGTGTACAAATCCACAATGACTGGCTACATACAGGTGAGTTTTCTCTGATAATACATTTAGTGTCAGGACACCATGCTTCACTGCATGCTTAGTACCTCAACTTCCAACAGATGCCACCTCTCAATTCTCTCAGCCCTTGGCCAATAGAAGGGACTCTTTAATTGGTGACCGATTGGATATCACCATTTCTATGTCAGTGCATTCCATGAGTTTTGTTAGCGGCAGACCTCGACACTTTTCACCAGCTTTATCTCAGACAACTCAAGAGACATCAGCCTCACCTCATGCAATCAGAGATGGTGATGGTTGCTCTCAGACTACCTCTTCACTTCTTGATTTCACTATTCAACCTTCAGATCCTCCATTGAAGAAGTTTTCTGCCTTTTACCTCCAGAGTTCAGTCCTCCTCTTACCTTATCAACCACCTGGACCAGAGCCCAGCATCTATTGATCTTATCATGATAAAGGAAGAATTCATCTTTTAATTACTTCTTCAGTTGGGTAGAATCACAGACATTTTAAACTGTTTACATTGTCAATTACTTGACCCCATCATCAACCATCTCTTTTTCTCACAAAATGCCTTCCATCAACTTTTTGTTGGCAGTTCTTCTATTGCCATACACCAGTTTTTCATTTGGAAACATGAACATTTGACTGGGACATCACAGCTTTGGGAATGACTAAACCATACTCTATTCATATGGATCAAACATCTATCAGTGACACTCAACAACTGGTCCACAATGTGGTAGCCATGGGCTCTGTATTGGACTTGGTATTAATGACTATCTTCTGACAGGCAGAACAGACCTCATCATCTCTGGATTCCACAGGACATGCATGGGGGTCGGTCTTCAGAATGGCCCGGGTCTTGAACAGACATCTCAACATACTTTAACCAGTGCCATCACAGGAGCTGCAAATTTACAAATGGGGGAATGTGATGCACTGTTCTCCACCTTCCTTAAGGATCATCATAAGGTCAAGCTATGATCACAACCATTATCCTTTAATCTACTTTTTAATGGCCAGACTAATAAAGTATGCAAATAAGCCACTAAGGAGATGAATTTTCCACCCCTCAACTGCAACACCGATACAGAGGCGTTTTGGGAAACCAACTAAAGGAACCAAGGGACTTGACTCAGACCTATGACAAGTTGTCCTATCATAGTTCCTCACATTGAAAACCACGGTTCTCATGAACCAGAGTGGACAAAACAGAAGTAGTGATGGCTTATGCCAAAGTTGTGTACACGACCATCTCTATCTCTCAGTAATAAAAAATGACATCTTTTCCAAAATGCACTTCCTACAGATCCTTTTATGATGAAGGCATCAATTCTTTGCTGCTAAATGGGACAAGATTTGCCAGAATGATCATTAGACCCAACAGGTGGTTTCTGAGGGACTCTACATCACTTTCAAAACACCTCCTTTTCTGTCCAGAGTCCCATCAGCTACAAACATTTCAACAGACCCATTCAAAGCCACTAACTTGCAGCAAGAAATAAATGACCTTCTTTCAGAAAGGGATGGTAGAAATCGTTTGAAATATAAATTCCCCAGGATTTTTATTCCAAACTTTTCTTGGTCCCAAAGGCAAACGGCACTCTGCACCCTGTCATCAACCTAAGCACCCTCAATAAATTAATTCACGTTACTTAGCTCTTGATGGAAACAATATGCTGCATTTTGAATGTCATTCAAGAGGGAGACTTCGCAATCAGTGTGGATATGAAAGATGCATATGTTCATGTTCCTATTCACAAGGCTCCCAGAAAGTTCTTGCGTTTCATCTACAATTACATCATTTATCAAAACCGAGCTCTCCCAACTGGGCTTAGCATCAGCCCCAGGGTCTTCATTCATCTGATGAATAGTGTTGTCACTCATGTCGGGACAACTCCAAGGTGGCGACATAAAGTTACCTGGATGACATCCTGCAAATACATCGGGTGAGTTATATTTTGGAACGCGATATGATAACCCTTGTCACACTGCTTATAATCTGGATTTCCTTTTCAACAAGGACATCCGACATAGAACCATCTCAACAATTTGTTCATCTAGGTAAGGAATTCAAGACACAGGTAAACAGAGGATGTCTCTCTGAGGAACGGGCATTGAAAATCAGGACCATGGTGGCTTTGTTACTCACATGGGAATCTCCGCAGCACAGGAATTCCTTCACCTTCTAGGCTTGCTCAACGTGGCAGCGGACCTTGTCGTCCTAGGTAGCCTTTATATGTGCCTGTTACAAATGATTCTTTTATCCAGACAAGGAGGGCAAATGTTTGCCCACTGGATGAACGTCTCCCCATTTGCACTAATATGAGGTACCATCTGCAGACTTGGAGTGACCTAACTTGGCCCGCAGCGGGTAAACCTCTGCAAGTACAACCACCAGAGATCACAGTCTATATGGACGCAAGTACAGAAGGCAGTAGGGCACACCTACTACCATCTTTTCGGAAAGCCATTGGAGTGTGATCTCCCCAGGACTGGCATCTGCATATCAATACAGTATCACTGAGATGATGGCCATTTTGAAAACCTTTCATTGGTGGCAGGAATTCGTAAATGGAAAGGAAGTCTTCATTCTATCTGGCAACTCTGTGGTGGTTATTTATCTCAAATGGAAAGAAGTAACCAAGTCCCCAGACCTTTGCATACTGGTGTGGGACTTTATAAAGTTGTGTTGTCAACAACAAATCCATATCCAAGTCCATCATGTTCTGGGACATCTAAACATAATAGCAGATTTTTTTGTCCCAGGTCAATCAGCTTATACAGATGGAATGGTTTCTACATTCCTGTTTTCACTCAGATATGCATCCATTGGGACTGGCCATTGATGGACTTGCTTGCGACAAGGTGGAATACCAAGCTCCCAACCTTTGTCTATCCATACCCAGATCCCAAAGCGTGGGTAGTCGATTCGCTATCATAAATTGGAACGGTCTGGATGCATACGCCTATCCTCCAATACCTCTGATTCGAAAAGTAATACAGAAAGCAAGAGAACTAAAGTGTTGCCTCATTCTCATTGAACCACTCACATGGGAGAAGATGTGGATCAGCTACGTCCAAAATCTCACAATGGAAATTCTCCGGAAAATAGCAAATTTCCCTCATCTACTCGAACAATCATGATGGCGGTTATTTCACCAAAAGTCAAAGCTACTGAACCTGTGCGTCTAAATCATGTTAAACAAGCCCTCAGAAATAAACAGTTCTTGCAACCAGTTGTGGAGAGAATTTCTCAAGCAAGAAGACCCAACACTCTGAAAGCGTATGAAGGCAAATGGAAAGTTTGTATACAGTAGTGGACAGAAGAACACATTCTACCACTACATGCATCAGTACCTGAAATAGCTCATTTTCTCCTCTGGTTCGTTGATGAGAAAATTTAGCACCAAGCACAAGTACTCCACGATCACTGACAAATTTCATCATCATGGAAGAGAGGATATTGCACAAAATAAAGACTTATCTGATCTCTTCTTCAACTTTGATTATATACGGTCAAAACATTTGTTCTGTGTCCAAAGTGGAACCTATTTTTATGGGTACTAACCTGGTTGAACAAAACAACATTTGAGCTGCTTTCAAGGGCATCTTTGGCTCACCTTTCGTACAACACCTGGTTCCATATCAGATCAGCAATGGCAGGCAGAATCAGTGCAATGCATGTCCTATCAGGGGACCCAAATTACATATGCTTACAACAAAATGGGTCAATTTCACTTTTAACGGTTCCCTCTTTCATTTCTATGATCAGGCTTCTGTCCATGGGCAACGAGACCTTTGTACTGAAATCATTGTCTACTCCGAACACTTCCACTCAAGGCCACCTAATTGATCCAGTGTGAGCCTTCAAGTGGTATCTTAAAAGACAGAGCCAATGCATCGAGGGAGATCATGCCTACTTTTATTTCTCAAATAGGTACAGGACAATATAACAAATCGAACTCTTTTGTCCTGGATTAAGTGAGTTATTCTCTCTGCATATCAAGAAATAACGCGAACTCAGATGAATTTGTTGCGCATTTTGGCTCACAAGGTTAGAGCAGTTGCCACAAGCATCACCTTTGCGTGGAACTGTTCTCTAATTAATATTATCCATGCGTGGGATGGAGATCGAGTCCAAATTCTTCAGTTTTTACCTGGGGCTGGATTTGCAAGGTAGTAGTAGTTCTCCTAAGGTTTTATGATTGGGTAAATATTCACAAAGAACATATTTTGCTGGAGAAAATTAGTTTCATGCACACCCCAAACCTACAGAAACTCATAACTTGCTCTTGCTCTCTCTTATACCCTTACATACCCAACACCTACACAAACCCAGTCATAACTCTCTGTTTTATCCATACACACCACACACCTACACAAACACATCATTAAGTAACTGTAATAAAGTTGCAAGGAAAAAAATTGAATATTCATTTTCCGTCTATATCTAACATTTAAATATGGACTATCTGATGACCTACAATGAATGTGCATGGTAAACTTATTGTTATTCATGTTCATCATCCGTCTCTCACAGCTTGGTTAACTTTTATATTTAGGTCAATTTGTCAGGCACATTTGGCCATGGGGTCACATAACTTTGTTTGGATACCTCATGGTTAATCCATCACTGCACTGACATACTTCCAAATTTGTTTAAACCTTGGCCTGATAAATACATTAAATTAAACTTTAAAATAGATTTCAAGTAACGATTTGATCATATGCTTAAAAATTACACTTATTGCCTCTGGTACATGTTTTTAACTTGTCTGGCTCTTAGCCAGAGCTAGCATATGGTATGGCCCTCCATCCATTATACCTGATTAGTTGCCTGTCATCCATCAACATTTGCATTTTCAGGTTTAAAAAGGAGGTAGAACCGTTTCAATCAAATTTAGTACAATGCGTCATAGCATAGAAACCTTTAAAATGTGCATAGTGATGTCAGTCACCCATCAAATAGGGGAAATGTGAAAAAACAAAAAACAAACCCATGATCACTTCTATAAAATAAATACATAACATTGTTTGATGAAAATATTATGGAATAATGGCCTTTCAGTGATGCTGGATATGCCATCAAAATGCCCACCATAACTAAAAATATAAAAGCCTTTGAAAAAGACTTCGTCTCAAAATCCATTTAACAGAATATAATAAGTTTGACAGATCCTGGCAAAAAGACATATGAACGATACCATCAAATATGGTTGCAAATTCTGGCAAGATGTCCAGGTGCCAAGATATCACTTATCTGCTGACATTTACCTTGAGAAAGCATGATGCTTTCTGAGTTAAATATTTTTAAAATATTATTAACTCAGACTACCGCTAACATCAGTGTCAGTCAGTCATGTGTATTGTACATGAGAATAAAATAGGGATTAGAGAGTTCACTGTATACTGTGAATTTTTAATATAATACTTCAGCTGCAATTGCTAATCAAGGTAATTATTAATGCATGTATTACTGGCTGTCACTCCAGGTAATTATTAATGCATGAGCTATGCATGTATTATTGGTTCATGTGATTGGTATCGTCTATTTCAGCTTTTGAAGTGTGAATTTGTTGGCAAAATACAAAGTGTGAATGCCAACTAAATAACGGTTAAAAACATATTGAGCCGATGTTGAAAAAATTAATGTATATGGCTCACTTTCGTTCCAGGGGAGCTTTGTGTTAGTCGCACCTATAGTTAACTCGGAAAATAGGAGTAGGAGACGTTTTGGACATTGTTGAGCGGTTGTTGTTGTTGTTTTGTTTTTTTTTGGGGGGGGGTTGTGACAGGTTAAGAAACCATAATAAAACGAAACTATACCCGAGTCATAAAAAAATAAAATAGATCTTAATGTATTTTGCGTTTTATTGTTACCTCTAGGCTGCATTTATGTCAATAAAATTGCCACTTAATCCCATTCAAACTGTATGAAATTCAAGTAAAGGGTTTAAGCAACCTTGATGGCAGTCGTCTCCACTGGTAACTACTTTTGCAATGTCATTTGTTTTATTACAAATATAAATAACACTTTAATAATCTATTTATCTTATATTATAAAATAAAACGAGTGTATAAAAACTACCAAGGTAATTTTGCCCTTTTCCCAAGATGAACTTGTTAAACGAGAAATGCGGATAGACGAAAAGAGTGAAAGATGGTGTGACAGACATACGGACGAAGCGAGTTGCAGATAGCAAATTTTCTTTCGCCACTGATTGTAACATATGATGCATAAATGAGGAAAATGTATCATGTGAATACAGAAAATGATGAATACGCGTCAGGCTTGCCTTCAGTATTGTATAGAGCCCTTCGCGTACGCATGCGCTTTTAGTGTTTTAGCAAAGACAGTTTATAGCATTTTAACCAATAAGAATAAAGCAAAATTAGAAGCCATATAATGTAATTATTTATCAGTTGTACCTAAAACTGAAGACGAAAACTAGAATGTGCTTGAAAATCAAATTAAAGGTGGAACTGAAACATATATTGATTTTTGTTTTGGTTTGTTTTATTTCATACTTTATTTTGGTCTGACTCGTGAAGGATATAACCAAACTAAGAACGAAAACCCGACTGAGTATAAAAAACATGAATATTATGATTCAAAATCCATATTTTGGTAAGATAAAGTTGTGTTTCAAAAATGTATTCAACATGCAACAGAAAGAACCTTTATAAATTTAAGAAAGCAAAACTAAATCACTATCTTAAGAATTTTATCTTTAAAGAAACAAATTTAAGATATTTGCCTAACGACGGATTTAATTTGATGTCTTTAAGCGCTAAAATGTTGGAGAGCACTTGTGGTTCAAACTTAGAACTAACCCAGGAATCCAATTTTTATCCCAATATAAAAGGATTATTAGCCTCTCTGGGAAACAAATCGAAATTAAGAAATTTAACTTTATTAGGAAGAACAACGAAAGGATATATACTTTTCAATATGCTAATTTTGAGAACAATGAATAGGAATCTGTTACTATCGCAGAAACCTGGAAAAAGACAGATTTATTACGCAAACAGCACATGTCAATGCGGTTTTTCTTGGTATCACGTGTCAGCCGCATTGATATGTGCACTCTGCATGATTAATCTGGGTTTTTACATGTTGCTGCGACAGTGTTTTCACCATCGATCTGGGAACAAACATGTTGAAAAATGCCCTTTTTATTTTGATCGATTACGTGATTTTCATTTCATATTTTCGAAATTTTTGTACAACAACACTGAAAGGTGTTTTTAATGGTTCTTTTTTTTTTTGGTAACATGTAACTATTGGACCTCTGATGTCATGCATATGTATGCCGCCATAGTTGGATAATCACGTGACTAGTAATGCAAATTGGAGAGTACCAAGTAAAATGTCAGCGCTGTAGTTGTTTCCTCTTGTCTGTAAACGAATTAAACATATGACGAATGGTATACCCCAAATTTCTGAAAAGATAAATCATCTTCCTATCGATTTCACGCAGATAGGGCTCAATATGTTTTTTCTTAATTTGTGACTTCTCTATGCTGATACTTTGGTTTTGGCAAATTCCAAATTTTCAATAGGCCATTCGTTCTGACCTCACACCCCGACATAAATGTCAACATATCTAAAATGGGATGGGAAGGGACAAGGAAGTAGATCTGAAATTTTATTTCTGATTATTTGTTTTAAAAACATTTAACTCGTGTAGTGTTATGTATAGTTAATTTATATTCTGTGCTTTACTTTTGTCCGTGATTGAGGGTAGAGTTTTGGCCTACCTTACTTTTGTCATGTTTTTTAAGATATTTACTGAAACTTGAGTTCAAGCCCTTAACCTTTATGAGTGTGGTATGTTTTGGAAGTGAACTTGTTGACAATATTTTTGATTTTTCCATTAGCTTTTGAGAAAACTCTTTAACGACATATATTAAAGGGGATATATATACAAGGAGGTTTTGTAAAAAAAGTTTTCATTCCTTTCTTGTGATTAGTCTCTATAATCATTGGTAGCTGTGCTGCGATATAATTTCAGAGGTGTTATTTATTTAAATTATTCATTAGTATTACAAAGTGCTTATTGAATTATTGGACGAAAACACTACTTTGGGAATATTGAGGACTCATTGAAAGATATTCTGGATTATATAATTGTGGTATATGAAGACTATTGGTACATCAGCACATTAAGTACCATTAATATATCAGCACATTCAAGACTATTGGTGCAGCAGCACATTCAAGACTATTGGAATTCATTTGGAACATACGTTAATTTTGGACTAGTATTATTTGGGATTTAATTGACAATACTGTGTCTTTTGAATTTTCATTTTGTGTTCTAGTGAAATAAATTATTTGTTGATTTTACTAAACTTGTCGGTTTTGCTTCTTTCTGTTTCTTAGTTTAAGACCATAGAGTCATAACATGATAAATCTCCCAAATATTCTGTTCTTCTCAAATATCATTGAGATGAATTAATCTTATATTGTTTGTAAAAATAAATATGCCATCTAAAGTACACTTTATAAAATAAATAGGTAATAAAATAAACGGGTAAGCAGGTAGATAACTAGGTAAATACGATACAACAATGTTCTATTTATACCTAATTTTCTTGTTTATTTTCCTTCATTTGCAAGAGTTACTTCTGTTACTTTTCTCTGTGTAATTAGACCTTTGACTTGAAACATTTGACCAGAAATGTAAAGTACTAAGATTATAGTGTTAAACTTGTATACCTACATACTTCATTTTAAATTTTTATACGTTTCTCAATTCTCTTTCTGTTATGTATATATTGTTCACATTTTAAAACAATAAACTACAATGAAAGAAACGAAGCAGAATTAACCCTCGTAATGAAACATAGATTGGAGTGTACAACACTGTCAACCAAGTGTATACACTTTTGTCTTATAAAGTATTTGTAGTTTCTTATTTCATGAATCCATGTACCACTCGTAGACTCTTCTGTGGCCACTAATAACACTATCAACACAAAAGCATTAGCTCCGCTAACACTGTCGACCGAGATGCATTATTATATCTGCTAAACTGCAAACATCACAATGCGGTTAAAATAGCACAAAGGGAATTTCGCAGTACAAACCGCCACAATGTAGTTAAAAATAACACACGAGGAATTTCTCAATGTAGGGACAGTTCAAGGCGGAATTAAAAAAAAAAGAAAGACGTTTTCCGTCTTACAATACGTTTTTGTGCAACTTTGAACAGTAGTGTTGGTGAAGTGACTGATTAGTTTTAATATAATGGGTCATAGTATTAATATTGGTACCCCTACTGCGTAGATATTGAGGCTACGACATCGTAGATAACTGATCTACTTACTGAGTAAAAGCGAAAGTAGAAGAAATCGGTGCGCTGTCTTCCCCACTCGTCTATTTACAACCTTGTTACGAATCAACTCAGTACTGAACTCAAACAGAGGAGCGGTTGGACGGGGATGCTAAGGTCGAGGTAAGACTACTGTAAGACAGTTGTTTAAACACTAGTAGATGCCCCGCCTCCGTAAGAGGCCTTATTGAATATTTGGAACTTTTCAGTGACTGTATAAATGAGATAAGAGAAGAAGGAAAACTATCCTTCGTCATGAAACTTGGACTGGAGTGGACTACAGTATCGAATAAGCGTATACAATTTTTACCAGTCACGTGGTTTTGATGGAATTTATTTTTCAATTTATATTATTCCATGAAGCCGTGTACCTACTCGTAATGATGAAAACTATTCTGTAGATACATATAACCCAGTCGACATATATTTACTATTTTTCTTGAGTACAAAACCCTACAATCAGTGCTGTCAAAAATAGCACTCGGGGAATCTCGCAAATGTATGGCAAGGTCAAGGCCCTAAGTCAAAAATACCTTAGCGCACCGACCGATAAAAATAAAACCGAAAGTAGGAAAGAAATCGCTGCATTCATTTATTTCCCACATTCTTACGGATCAATTAACTACTCAACTCCAACGGAGGAGCGATTGGATAGGAGAACTAAGGCCGAGGTAAGACTGCAGGGAGCAGGGCGGGCCGCAGACAGGGTAGAACAACTAGGACAAAATTCCGGGAGTCCACAACAGTCAGGGAGCCCACCGCCGTCGCAATTTGTAATTCATAGGGTCCTACTGGAGAATTTTTCCTTGGGCCCACAAATCCTGTTCGCGATCCTGGTGGGGAGGGGGGACTGTGTTGTAAGGCGCCCTCGTATACTCATTTGAGCACACAATGAAAGAAGGAAATACTCTGGCATTAAATAATCCCATAGTCAATACTATTTAATTTCATAATGAGCATGGTCAGCGTGAATGTTCAATGAAGCTGACGTCCATTCCTCCCTCCTCCATTGGAGAAAAAAGGAAGGGTTTTCTAAATAAAAGAGATTTATCAAAGTAGGCTAGGTAGAGCTTGCACAAGTTACGCGTGAATGCGTGATTTTCGCTCATTTGGATAAGTTATCAGATTGAGTTTGTAGAAATTAACGTGAATTACTGAATCTCACACCTTGAATAAATGAAATTGAAGTCATGTTGACAAGCCCAGCCCTTGGGCAAGGCGAACGAGGCAACCTCCTTGGACCCCGCGCTTCTCCGCAATGCAGTTTTTTTGCTTGGGGCCCCGAGCCCATCGTTTGCTGCCTTGGGCCCCGCACATCATAGGGCCGGGCCTGCATGTTGACTTGCATTTCAAATGGCTATCAAACGTTTCTTTGTACTATCCGATTCTCAGATACATGATGATTATGGTGATTCTTTCTTTAAAATGAACTTTAAAGTCGTATTTATGAAAATAAATGAGATGGTTTTCTTTGTTCAGGCGACTTTGCATTGGGTTGCGTATTTGGGTACTTATTAATTTACCAAGTCATTTATTTTCCTTGTCTGGTATGCTGGACTTTGCAAACTCCTTTCGCTAATGACTACATAGCAATCTCCACCTCTTTAGCTGGTAAGCGTAGTAAATAAATTTTGTTTTCAAGAGTCCCTTCAGAATAAGTTGTTTCTTGTAGTTACTCTTTTTGTTCGTTAGAACATCTTCATTCATTCAATGCTTTGTAGTTACTTGTCACCTTGTTTACTCATGTTGCATTCAGTTTGATTTATGTATCGAATATATTCCTCATAGAAGCCAAAGCAGCAGTGGGGGCTTAACCGACATTTTTGGGGCGTTTTTTAGGGGGTCCGTTTTTAAAACCGAACATGCTACCAAAAACCCCACAATGACCGGCGACAAAATATTACAAGAGTTAAAATAAGGTCCAGTACCCCCTCCCCCCCCCCCCTTTGTGGTCTCGACCGCAGACGCATCGGTGATGCAAAAAAAAACAAACAAAAAACAAAAAAAAACAAGATTAGGGGCTGCGCACGTCGGCGGCTATGCCAACCAGGTACTGATATCTGACGGCGCAGGGGGGAGGGCTCAACTGACCTTTTAGGGACGTTATTAAGGGTCAGTTTTTAATACAGAACCTTCTACCAAAATAAGCCACAATGACCCGCGACAAAATAATACAAGAGTTAAAATGAGGCCTAGTACCCCCCCCCCGGTCTCCACCGCAGACGCATCGGGGGTGCACAAAAAACACAGGGGCCGCGCACGTCGCCTGCCTTGCCGCCCGGCTACTAACATTTGACGGCGCAGCAGTGGGGGGGGGGAGGGGGGCTGAACCGACCTTTTTGGGGCGTTTCTAAGGGTCAGTTTCTAAAATCGAGGCCATAAAATAATGTTGAGATCTTGTATTAAAAACGCCAATCCGAGCCTTTTATCATGGGTTCCCGACGGCATCAAGAGAACCGCCGCCTCCCCCCCCCCCCTTGATACAGCGAGTGTCAAGCGTGATGTTTCCGCAGACAGGCAATATGGCAAATTTATCTGCCATCACGTAAAACGATTCAGTATGGATGGTTTGATGATATAAGGAAGAGGAACCATTATCAAGAAAAACAGGAACTGAAGTCACAGCTGCGTTTGAACGAATTTATCAACGTGTACCTGTACGATCCTGGCAGAGAATTTATTGGTGCAGTGACATCACTGATGCAGAAACATCATGTTGAAATCAGACACGGACATACCGCCTTACTTCGTGATCAGGCAATTGTTGAACGATTAAATTGAACAATTGCTGAGCAATTGTTTGGACATCAGTACGCCTAGGAATTACTGATGAAGCACACTCGATCTCGTGAATGGGTTCCAAGACCATCAAGCGTAATAGCTGCGTTAAACAACGAAGTCACGCATGGAATTGCTATGAAACCAATTGATGCAATCGCGAAGAAAAACATGCAGGCTAAGCGACTCGCCTCGCCAGCAAGACCATTGCTGGGTAGCAACGTGATAGTAAGATACTTGTATGAGCCCGGTGAACTTGAAGGCGGCAAAAAAGAGCAACTGATCCTATTGGGGCGTAACCACACATACAATTTCCAGTGAGTAAGATCTACATGTAGGCCTGCAATTTACAGACTAGATTCGGCGGCTCCTCAACGTGGGTTTGTCCATGTACAATTACAGGTCATTCCTGAAAATACACAATTACCACCGGCATGGATCCGGCGTTAATTTAGCGGCGCCCCTACGTCGGTTACATTCAGACTTGTCAGCATGACATTCCCACGTGTATGGCCAAATCTATTATCGATTCTGTCAACGGTAAATTGCCGTCTGTCATTTGGAAAATATTGCCATAACATTGTTGTGTTACAAAGCAAGCAGTGATTAGTTCGTCGTTGTTTCAACTTCATGATGAATGCAGGATCAAAATCAAACTCATGTTTATCTTTTTTGTCATCTAGCCAGCTAAGTTTTTCCTGAACGGCACTTATATATTTCAGATTGAAGTGGATCGCGAACTATTTTCCTGGATGCAACTGTCAGATCATTAGGGCGCATCAAGTTCCAGAAATCATTAATGGCCGTTTCTGAAATTACACTGCTCATTATCTCACATTGAATCCTGTAGGGTTTAAGTCTCATCATTACTTTTAGCGCTTTTAATGATTCGTCCACGGTCCTGTGGTCTTCTAACATTTCCTCATAATAATCGACATATTTTTTAGCCAGCTGTATGATGATTCTCATGTAGATGGAGGATGCTGTCATTGATCGCTGCACATGATAATCGCCGTTGATTTTGTCGATAGCCAATCCAGAAACTTTGTTAATGTTTCCTTGGATACAGTGCATATTTCGTCCCAAATGATGATTTTTGGAATATATTTGTATCCCTTTCTTTTCAGAGTCCATTTGTCACCGCACCATCGAAAGAAGCCGTGATAAAGTATCGGCGTTAACCCCCACTCTTTCATCCCACTAGCAAGCCTGTGTGTAGGAATTAAATCTATCATGTCGGTGGGGATGACGGCTGTGATAACGGACTACCTTGCAGTCCAGCGCAGTAATACAGGGGATGAGGTTTATAATCTGCAAATTCAGAATAATTATGTATTTGCCATTTTTTTTCTTCAGTGACCCGATGGAGCATTTCGAAAGGTCTGTTTTTGATTTAGTGGTATAAATAGAGTCCGTGGCAACTCTAACCGCATCATTTGGAAATCGTATGATCATCGATCAGAGGTTTATTGACGCATATACAAGTATCGAAGATCTCAGGTGAGTAAAATTGCGGCGAATCACGATCACAGTAACTGATAATAGTACCTATCTTAGTTCCATCTGGTAGGTTTGCATTGTACCTGGTGGATAACATACCTCTTCGCGCAGTATCTTTAATTATAAAATCTACCTCCGTCTCGTCTATGATTAACCTTGTGCAACGGCGCTTGTTATTAAATGAGGATCCATGCGTAAATATGCCAATGATATTTTGGCCCATACCTTTTGCAAACGATATATCTTTGTCGGCGAGTGAACGGAGTTCGTCTGGGTTTAGTAGCCAGGCCCTCTTTTGTGGTCAATACGAAATTATAGCTTCACTCACTGTCAGAAATGTGAGTATCCCCTTATCAAGAATAAACCTCAATAATAATATTGGAACCCAAGCGTGTTTATATTCTGCTTAGCAGTCTAGTGGATTTATCTCCGGGTCTGGTTTATTAAAATGACGACCAAACCAAGTAGGAATAACCGGATGAATATTTTTGACAAACTCAAATGATTCGATCTGGGCAAATCCAGTTAAATCAATGGGATCCACCTGCAGCGGACCGTTTATTGCAACTCGGGTCATTTCTTGCGTCGGATGACCAAATCGCTTAAAATATGGCTCGCATTCACCCTTTCCAAGAATACTGACAGGATAACAAGTTTCCCTATCAACAGAAATTACATCATTGGGATTGTATTTTGTGTTCTTAAGGCCACCGTGTCCGAATTCAATACGTGAACGCCGTATATCCTCGATACAGTTCCTTGCTGTTGGGCGCCGTGAATTTTTTTGTTGTTGGGCAAAATGAGCAACGACAGATGAGATTGTAAAGCAATTACTCAGTAGTTCATCGACGTCACTTGTGTCGTTTGTGTATTTTAATGCTACCCGTGTCATCTGCTCATGTAGAGATTCTGGGCGATAAAGTTTGCCAGATGGTAACACGAATTTATCAAACCCGCCATCGGGTTCTTGATCACTCGGAAACAGCCAGTTAATAATAGTTAGCATAAACGATCCAGCATCAGTCTGATGCTGGATCGTTTATGCTAACTATTATATGTACTCTCAAAAATATTACCTTTATAAAATCTGGTAGTTTTTTAAGGTAACAATTTTGTTAAACTTTCAGTCCACGCATGGGTGTTGTGGTCGACTATCACTATCCTTTTGTTTGATAGTTACCAGAAATGTACAAACATCATCAATTATTGTTTTTGCTAGTATCGGAAATTTTTTTCCAACTAGTCGATGTCTTCTATTTTGGCTCCCATCTCTCTAACACCTTCGGTCCATTCGTTTATTCTCTCTGCTTGTAATTCTGTTTGTCCATTTCCTCATCGCGGGTTCGTAAAATGTTCTGTAACCCTTTGAGCTATGCAGTTTAAGATATCAGTTCGCATCGGTTGAAGACATTCAATATTAGGTTAGCATAAAGCGCGTAAACAACGGCCGTCACAGGATATGCTTTTCCATAATACGGTCTCTCAGAACCTGCCAGCATTCCGGGTCTAGAATTTTTCATCTAAAACGGCGATGTGGTGTGGCCACGTCGTGATTCCCGAACGGGGTCGAATTTATTCTGGATAATGCACATTGGGCCATCATGATGACCCTCATTAATCCCATCGCCGGCAACAATATCGCCAGCCACAATAAATTTGATCCTAAAATAGTACTTCTTATCGTCCCTTAGACGATCAATAATCATCCTTGCCCTCTGGTCATTCATCGATGCATTTATGAAAATGTTGTCTCGGGGATCAACCCCACGATTATCAATCCGGAACATTGACCAAATGTGCGCTACTCTAACTTGCCTAAACTCCTCCTTAGCCGGTCGGATATAATCATGTAATTGTAAATCATATGGTATTTTGGGGAGTTTTTCTTGTAGGTTATTCGATCAAAATCAAGCCTTGTAGTAGCCTTCTGGGGCTTAATCATAGCTAAACTTGCAAACTCCTTGGCTTCTAATGCCCTAGTCATATTTCGCACATTTTCTGGGGAAATTTTTGATCAAGGAAACAGAACCTTAATTCCAGTTAAATGAAAATATTTCTCTCTTAATATTCCTTTGCAACATTCCACCTACCCATTATATAATGAAGGCAAATGTTTAATTAAAGATCATCCTAGATTATTACATAATGATGTTACGGGGAATACACAATTGCATATGGCTGATGACTAGATCGAGAGAACCATGTGAAAAACCTTGCTATTTCGATTATTGTGGATATCATTCTGCAAGCGTTTGGAGGAGACGTTTGAGCCCAAACCTTGCATAAAATGCGTTGTGGATGTAAGAGATCAGTTTGAGTTTTGTGTTTCATGCGTTGGCAGAAAATATAGAGCTATGAAACGGTACTATGATAAAAGAAACGGTGGTGAAGTCACAATAAAAGATGCTAAAGATTACCTCAACCAAAATAAAATGTTACTGCGGCGGCTGATTAGTCGTATTTGTACGTAATGTATAATTATTAACTGAACAAAATATAAAATATATATCAATGGAACAAGTACACGTTGATGATGAATCCCAAAGACATCCCCGTTTTGGTGATTATGAGGCAAATCAGCTTGGTATGATTAGAAATTGCAGGTGCAAACACAAGTCCCTGACACCCGCACCCGTCGCAGAGTTATACTACACTGCTAAAAATAGAACGAAATGCAATGACGCATTTAGTTCAGCCTTGGCCGGTAAATATCTTGGCAAGCCGTGATCTTCTATTGTGGGTGGTGGCAAAGCTTCGCTTTGCTAGGCGACCCCACTCCCATCACGTCTTACCAAGGTATTTATCTGTCAACGGGGGTCTACGAGACCCCTGGGTCCTTAATCACTCATTAAAAATATAAGGCACAGAAATTAGCCTGCGTGTCTGCGTATTAAGTGTACACTCCCAGGAAAGGCTGATTTCAAGGCAACAAGGGGGTTTAGGAGATCCCCGAGGGATCTCTTATTGTACTTTTTTAAAAAAAATATAACGATTATGTAAGGCACAGAAATTAGTCTGATTGTCTATGTATTAAGTATACACTTCCAGGAAAGGTTAATTTCAATAGCGGACGTGGGGTCCAATATGGCTAGGAAAAATCCAAAAGACTTCATAATAAGGCTAGAGGGATAGCGGGCCAGGGGCCTCCTAAACCTCGGGGGGTGGTCGCTCATTTTCTTCAATGCTTTATATATCAGTTTCGAAATATATATGTATAAGAAGCGTCCATAGTCTAGTGCTGAGCAGCATCATGTAAATCAAAACTGGACATGGGAAGCTTGCTTCCTAGGAGTTTTAGTGAAACGTTCCTGGTAGTCACAGACCCTGACCGTACCGAACCCACGAAGGGATCGTTTCCTTTTTTTTATTTTGAGGTCTATGGGCCGGTACCTAGACCCCGCCCCGTCGCTTTTTTTTCACTGCCATCCCTGCAATGGTTCCAAAGGCACCGAGTGCGTAATACAATACCATGGTACCATCGGGCATAAGTCAAATCGAACGATAAGCACGAGGTATCGAGCCGGCGGGTGGTTACACGCGTACTCCCGTGATATTGTTCGACTGAACATAACTCTTCGAGAGAACGGAGTCGATGTACGACTGAAGGTCGCTGACCCGACCGTTTAGAACATGCAAATCAATGGTGGCAAGTTACTGCGCACACAAAAGATCATGTGGCGATCTGTTAAACACGAGCCATTCTCATGGGCTTCGACTGACACCAACACTCGGTGCAGCAGTCAGACTAAGTCGTGTTTAAACACACATATTAAATGCTGTTGTTCAAACTTGACCCGCTCGAATTGACGCGAAGACATAAAATTAAACCTTTCGCCGGGTTTCCATGAGCGATGAATTAACCACGTTGAAGCCATGTGCGATTAATCGCAGGATACGCGACACTGGTATCATCAACTTGGATTTACGTGAAGTCCAGGCATATATTAGGTGGCATACGCGATAGCGTCGTGCGCTGTTGTTTATATTGATTGATACTGTTCAGCACCACCGTGCGAATTCCTCTAGTACGTTTGCGGGATTGGTGGAAATCTGCCTCTGTGGACATCGAAGTTACCGACAAAGAAGCGCACGGATTCATCAATCTTTGGACGCGAAGCTAATGGGGCACTTGAAGGAATTGTAGATCCGCGACCGCTGTCAGATATCCCAGTGAAAGTCATACAGGAATACACGGCTGGCCGCACATATGTATGATAAACATGCCCGTGGATATTTATGGACGTGGACGTAAGCGCGAACGCAGCCGTTGGAAAATAACCCCGTCGTGGAATAGATTTGCCCAAGTATGCGTTAAAGACGATCTCGCGGAACTCATGAACCCATCCGGGGTTGGACCTGAAGAGGTTGTTGTGTTACAGAATAGATTTGGCGAACTGAAAACCATCAACATTTGTTGGAGCGATATCGTCATTTGACTTCTTGGACAAATGAATTTGGCAAACTCAGGAACTCAAACGTGTCCCCAAGGCTGATCCAAAATCTGAGAAGAGTTTCAAAGTCCCGAGAGTACTAATAGGCCACCAGAGTTTAACATGTACTTTTACATGTGTAAACCTTGATTTGTGGTCACTGTTGATGCGTGATTATCACATAATGCCACTGACAGCACTGCAAGCCTATTTTATCAGTCCCACATCTTTGTAGTACCAGTCTACTTGAATCTGTGTTCCGCAATAGAGTTGCCTGTTGAAGTTATGCTATTAGTGTTTGGAAGATTGCTTGTTCCGCTGACCTTTCGCTTTCTTCATTTTTCTAGTTGGGTAAATTTTTCCGATCTTTTCGAACCAAAGTTTTCAACTTCAGCCAATTCCGGCCTTTATATTTTCTCTCTGCACATCGATCTGTATTTGAACACGAGGCTGAGGAAGTGGCCTCAACAGGAAGCGAGATATTTTCGAGTTACTTTGTCATGTTAGGAAGACAATAGGAGACTCATTATTATTATCCATTGATAACCGTATTATTAAACACAACAAATTCTAACCTTTCAGCCAGAGTTGACTCATCCAATCATAATTCTTTTGCTTTCTTGTTTTCGGGAGAAACGATTACGATTGCAATAACCCTTACACTTGTGCTTTTACAAAAATGAGTAATTTCATTTTGTTACGACTCTATGGTCTTAAACTAAGTAACAGAAAAAACCAAAGCCAACAAGTTTTATAAAACTTTACAAATAATTTAATTCTCAAAGTTATAAAGTGAAAATCTGAGAGGAACAAACAGTATTATGAACTGACTCTAAAATAAACATTAAATATTTTCTATTCAAGTCCAAAAGAATAAATGTTCCGAATGAGCTTCAAATTCTTGAATGTCCAAGTCTGCCAACAGTCCTGATGTATCAAAATGGCATTGTCCAGATCTCTTTTGAATAACGCACAATAGTCCCAGAATCCTATTGTAGTCCAACGAGCACTGTGTAGTTCCAATGAATAATCTAACCAAATGCTTCATCTCAAATAATATCTAAACACATCATTAAATACGTCTGAAGACTGATGTTACAAGAACATAAGAACTGCTCCAGGAACATGTATACAAGCATAAGGAGTGAAAACGATTTTTGCTACAACTAGCTATGTGACTTTTTGCAAATATCCCACATCGTAAAAGAACCCACCTGGCATAAACCATCTAATGGAAGATAACTTAATTCTTCTAAGAACCAACCTGACCCCACCAGCCAACGAGAAATTACCCTAAAGTTGTTAACAGGTTTTATTGTACATAATTATAATAGATCCTTCGCAATCTATACTCTTAATATTTTACAATAGAAATTATATCCGTGTACAAAAAGTAGCTATCTAATAACTTAGCTACAGATCATCATTACAGTTTACAGTCATGAACAAAATTACACATAATACAGACATCATCATGTACCAAGAGTTACAAAAATATAGATATACATAATAATTTATTAAAATGAGCTCATAGCGGGAAAATGGTAAAAATCATTGTCGACAGAGACTCAGAAAAGAAAGAAAGAAATAAAATAGGCATAGGTTGAATGCTTGGTTCAATTATTGACTGACGTATAATACAAAGATTAGGAAAAAAATAAATACTCAGAAATGTGTAAAGAATCATTTCCTAGGAATTATCAATGCAATGTTTTTGTTTTCATTTTATTGGCAATTTTTATGTTTAAATAGTAAATGGACTGAACTACGTAGCATATTGGTTAAATATTGACCGAGTTGTCACAGTAGTTTAATAAGTGATAAATAAGCGATTGAAACTTCAAAAAGGCGGATAAGATATTTTCCATAGGTCTATGTTAACATAAAGCTATAGGAATTGGTTTTCGGAACTAGTTATGCAAGACGAGAAGTTCAGTTATGGATAAAATCTTTATCACTAAATTATAGAAAGAATAATTCGACTAATATTTGAGTGCGATTCAATACCACAATATTTGAATTCAGATTTAATATTAAAAGCTGAGCAACATACATTCGAGAGGTTACGTCCTTTTACTTGGAACCTACCCGTTAAATACCGTGCCGTAATTTCTATTTGATTTCTTTCCAGTACTTTAAATATACGATAGTGATTGCATGTCTGTCATGGCGTACGAGTCATATCCTGTGTTTCAAGAGCCTCTATGCTTAATTGACTCCGGCGTCGATGGGAAGTTAATGGTAGTTGAAGATGTTTTAAACCAAATTTCCCAGATCCCTAAACAACTGAATATTGTTGCCATAGCTGGGCTCTATAGGACTGGAAAATCCTACCTTCTCAACCGTCTGGCACAAGTCAATAAAGGTAGGTCTTTAGTGCTTTAAGTCTGTATATTTATATTTAGGTCATGGGTCATGTTTTGTTCTTTCCGAGTTGCCCTCTGCGCCAATATGCATGCATCAACTTGAGAGAATTTTTCTTCGAGGGAATATTTACGTATTGTACTAAATTTTGAAACAAAATACCAGGTAGTTAAAGACATATCTTTACATACATCATAGAAATATCGGCTCTGTGTTATTTATACTTTCATGTTCTAGTGATTAGAAGATATAAAAAAAATTGGCCTTGTTTTGTTCCGACTGATGCCAAATGATTATGTATGTTCGTACGTAATTGTTCATGGTGCTGTCTGAGAGAAATCAACAAACCAGCATGTGTATCCATGACAACAAAAATATAGGAGTTTATTGGTAATCATATGCATAGGAACATATTTTGTTTCCTGAAAAAGCGCAAGGTCAATTGATATGGAACAACAGACGTACAGAGCATGACCGTCATGTCCACTTCCCAGACTGATGGCGCAAATAATATACAGATCACTTACTTAATTATTCTCAAGGCTGCACGTGATGCCCATTGGTTTTATTTATTTCTTTCCGAGTTGCCAACTGAGCTTTATGATTGCTTCTTCTAATATAATATGTCAAGAAATATTACAATGAAATGGATTATAATTCATGTACTAATATTACAAAGAGATGGATTATAATTCGTGTACTAATATTACAAAGAGATGGATTATAATTCATGTACTAATATGACAAAGAGATGGATTATAATTCATGTACTAATATTACAAACAGATGGATTATAATTCATGTACTAATATTACAAAGAGATGGATTATAATTCATGTACTAATATGACAAAGAGATGGATTATAATTCATGTACTAATATGCCAAAGAGATGGATTATAATTCATGTACTAATATTACAAAGAGATGGATTATAATTCATGTACTAATATGCCAAAGAGATGGATTATAATTCATGTACTAATATTACAAAGAGATGGATTATAATTCATGTACTAATATGCCAAAGAGATGGATTATAATTCATGTACTAATATTACAAAGAGATGGATTATAATTCATGTACTAATATTACAAAGAGATGGATTATAATTCATGTACTAATATTACAAAGAGATGGATTATAATTCATGTACTAATATTCGAAATTCATTTAAAATGGTCTAGCAACCTCTTTATTAATTAAGTGAAGCCATATCAAAGCTTAATAGTAGCAGTTTCTTTTGTCTCTAAACTGTGAAGAGGAAACTGGAGTTCAGTATATTGTTTGAGAATATTTGAGTACTAGGTGTCCCCATGGCTTCCTCATACACATGCTTTTATCATAAACAAAAAGGGGTTGTAGGCTAATTACAATATTTCAATGAAAGCATGTTTAGCATTCAATAGGGAAAGGAACAGCTATTTTGTATGACCGTCAATTACCTAAACATAAAATATTGCGGGCTGTGTCGTAGCAGGATGTGCTAGTTGTTCTTGTTATTACTCTATTCATATGAATACCACTAATTATATTGTTGTTGCTATTATTATTATTATTATTATTATTATTATTATTAATATAGGATTCCCACTTGGATCTACAATTGAGTCTAAGACAAAGGGAATATGGGCGTGGTGTCGACCTCATCCAGAGAAAAGAGAGGAGGTCCTTCTACTTCTGGATACAGAGGGTCTTGGGGATATCATGAAGGTAGTACCGTGTAATGAGAATTTAAGTACGGCACCAGTCTATCTGTTGATGGCGGCTTGATCAGTCCAACAAATGATATGACTTTGAGAAAGCAAAATATAACTTATTATTTCTTCATGTTTTTGTTACTTAACAGCATCAAGTTATATATATATATATATATATATATATATATATATATATATATATATATATATATATATATATATATATTTGAGTATTGATGATATTACCAATGTTCATCCAAAAAACTAACATAATATCTAAATGTACATTTCAGATTTACTACACAGAGCGATAATGTGAAATAGCTGCTAATTACGCCACTCTGGATAAATCCAAGGATATTATTTGTAATATTCCTTATTGTCAACACTAGGTCACATTACGACAGAAAATCTAAACATAATTTCACAGTATGCCTAAACACACATTTATCTTCAGCTATAATAAACATTTCATAATGTGTTCAGGTAACTCATGAAAACATTAACATGTTTGAATGTCTGGTTAAGATGAAATGAGCTGCATATCGAATTTCTTGTTTTGGCTCATACTCACATTTAGCTTTAGTGCTGATTCATTATCTACCAGTTCATATTACAATAAATACACAATTTTGCAATTACTTTATATATATATATATATATATATATATATATATATATATATATATATATATATATATATATATATATATATATATATATATATATATATTCTCTTTCTTCATTAATTCAGCCTCAAAATAAACTAAATCATCTCCCTTGCTTTTGGTTTGACTTTATCCTTGAAAATATGTTACACAATGGGCCGTCAAAGACGCTGCATAGCAACTCGGCCAACTATCTTAAATGTTTTTATTCCCGGAAGCATTGATTTAAAATGGATATTCATGACCATATTACAGTTTTTGTCACCCCTAGCAACTTTGGCCATTGCTAGCGCTAACACAGAGTCTTGAAGAATTCGACTCGCCCAAATTAAACATTTTGGAACTAATATTTAATTTCAGTGACTGGACCCGATTTCATCATGGACACATAACTATTTCAGAGACTAAATCAAGGTCAATTTTTTAATTGAAGTTTCGTATTATAGTACATGGTCAACTTCAGTTTGATTTCTATTGATATTTAGCTTTGATTCTTACATTTAGTTGCATGGTGGCATATTAATTTGAAAATTTGAACATATGAGATATTTGAACTATATCATATTGCATAATCACCATAATTATCTAAGACGGACATTGGCTGAGAATTTTTTTTTTTTTATGAGTTATCAATTTGCTGAACTTAAAAAACCCCACTGGTAAAATGGCCCCTCTTTTGCTAAGAAATGTGTAATTTGTTTGGGGGGTTTTTTTTGGATGTTGAAGTGTGAGCATGTCGTGCCATTTGATTATTTGTATTACATTATTTGCCTTATATGGCTACAAAGTAATATGTATTGTACATTTCCTGTACGCACTGGTGCCTTATTTTATGTATCTCCATATTTTAGTTACACGTGATTCAGCATATGAGTCCCTATAGTTGTGCTTAATACTTTTGAAGGCATTGTTGAGTACATAGTTTAGTTTACGTCTATTTATAGCATGATATTTAGCAAAATTTTCTTTCGTTTATCGATTACGAATCCACCCAACCCTCAATTAGATTAGTGCTCTATTAATTATGTGTGCATTTTTATATAACGTGTTAGACTTGATAGATATTTTGGTTTCCGTCTTATTGGCGATTTGATGCCTGGTCGTGTTTCAAGATGAGCTATATAGTGTGATTGTGATATACACGCACTACACACGGATCCCATTGTATTTACGCACCACGTGCATGCACGACATTGCCGAGGAAGCTGATCTTAAAGCATCGTTTTTTTGCTCTGCAGAAAAGATGACGAATATGAGGGAGCAGGCTGAGAAATCAACACACTAAGATGGAGAATTAAATAAGACCAAAAAGCTGTTTTATAGATATTGTGTAGCACATAGGCCTTTTATAGTCAGAAAAGCACGCAAGTTTTCTTGGAGACTTGCTAAAGAGACTGACCCGACAGTTGCAGAATGGATTGAAAATATACAGCAGTATTTGAACAACATAGACTGATGTTATGTATATTTAATTTAATTGGTTTTTCTTTTGTTAGTTTTAAATTTTTTAATTCCATTACATGTTATTGTAATGTGACTTTGTTTACTGGATTTGACGTTGTCCAGAATTTCAGTTCAGTTCAGTTTGACCTGACTGTTACTTTTTTTATTTCACTGATAAACAACCAATATTAGAAACGCTGTATCTAGTTTCTAACATTGTCTCCAAAATAGTGATAGTTTTGGTAAACAACTTTTCTTTATTTGTTTTATCTTTCTCATATTAAGAATTGTTAAGTTGAATCAAGGTCATACCTGGAGTACGTGACGGGTGGCATGTATCTATTGTTACAAACTTCTATTTTTTCCAGAACAATGAACTTTTGACCTTCATCCGGGAATCAGCGTCTTAATTAGCGTATAACTGTTGTTTTTGATAGAGGGTTTTCAGTCGGGCTCCAAACAATTGACACGTTAAGTTGTTATGTTGTGACCAGTTTGAGTTCAATTTTTATTTTATGGAATTCAAGTTATTCTTTTCCCTGGAAATACGTTAGTGCTCCTACAAAATTCTTGGATAAAGACATTTATTGAAATTTATACGGAATTCAAAACTGGAATATTTTGTGTGATTCAACAAGAAGCTGTTGACACGTCTACACTTTGATGGTTACAACAGACGTCCTCGCCTTCCATTTTGGATTTCATTGGGACTCGAACTCAGATTCATTCAGGACATTTTAATACTAGGACTTCTATTTTTTTCAATTCTTGGATTATTTTTGGATTTGATTCGTTAAACCGTAAGTTCTTTTTTCTCATTTTTCACTTGGTATTCTAGGGAAATAATTTATTTGTTTAATTTTACAAAGCTTGTTGTCTTCACTCTTTTCTGTTACTTATTTGAAGAGCATAGACTCGTAATACTGAAATGAGGCTCACTTTTAATCAATCTATGATCACTTATTGGCACATGCCAAGGATAAAATCACGTTTTGACCTAAGAGTGAGAGAAATACTCCATCGAAAATAATGCAATTTTTGCAGAAGACATTTTATGATGCAGATATTGTGGCACAGTTATAGCGGACCATAGTTGAAAATAGTGTTCTAATGAGTAAAGAATGATTTTGATGAAGTGAAGGATTTCCAGCTTCGCAGAGGGACGAGGCGATATATCTAGGAACATCCAAAACTCAATCCGGCGCAACTTTTAAAAATCAAGCTTCTGATAAACTTGATTCAAACTTCTTGTCTCTGCCTACGTGTACCTATTGCAAGAAAAAGGACACGTCCTTTTTGATTGCCTCAAATTGAAATATAAGCATCAGAATTAAGATAGACCTATCCCAAATGCATTTATTTCTAAGAGATCAAGGTCACGGTCATGTATTGAAAGCGATACATTTGTTGGGTCTAATAAACCCCAGTCTGATTTTATTATGGAGAATTATGAACCGTTCATGTCGAAGGGTTCTATATCACTCTTGGGTGATCTGGCCCATTCTACCCCCATTAAAATTTTAACGGATACAGGAGCTTCTCAGAGTCTTTTATTATTAAGTACTTTGCCTTTTTCTGAGAAGTCTTGTTCTATTCAGGGAGTAGAGTGCGGCTTTGTTAATGTTCCTCTCCATTATGTAAATTTGTCGTCAGACTTAGTTTCAGGACCTGTGACAGTCGGTATTGTGTTTTCTTTACCCGTTGAGGACATTCATTTATTGCTAGGCAGCGACCTAGCTGGAGACAAGGATGTGGTTAATCCACTTGTAACTGACAAGCCTTCTTTGGATCAGAAAGTTGATCCTATTGAAAAAGAATTCCCTGATTTATAACCCAGCTTGTGCAGCTACCAGAGCTATGGCAAAGAAAGCTCTTGAGAATGATTTTGATAAGGAAAATATTCCTTTAGCTGACACGTGTATTGGTCAGGCTTTTGATGAGGACACTTTTACTCCTTGTTTGGATCAATCAAAAGGCATTGATCACAGTGATCCTCTTTTAACTACTCATTCTCTTTTATCTAATCAGGGTGACAAATGACAATCACTTGTCGTCGAACAGGAAAACGATCCTGAGGTCTTCTGTTTGTTTCAGAGGGCCAGTAGTGAAACTGAAGCTACTGAAGTACCTGTCTGTTATTTCATTAAAATTGGAATTCTTATGAGAAAGTGGAGACCTCCCGAGGTACCTGCTGGTGACGAGTGGTCAGTGAACTATCAATGATAGTTCCAAAATCTTACAGACAGGAATTACTTAGCCTGGCCCATGAAACTCCTCTGGCTGGTCATTTCGGGATTAATAAGACTTATCACAAGATCTTGACTCACTTTTATTGGCCAAAATCAAAATTGATGTTTGTAAATACTGTAGATCTTGTCATACTTGTCAAATGGTAGGAAAACCCAATCAGAAGATACCTAAAGCTCATCTGCAACTTATTCCTGCATTTGACGAACCATTTAGCAGAATTATTGTAGACTGTGTTGGTCCCTTACCTAAGACCAAGTCAGGCAACCAATATTTGTTGACCATTATGTGTGCGTCAGCAAGATTCCCAGAGGCAATTCCTCTGAGAAATATAAACCAAAGCAATAGTAAAAGCTTTGATAAAGTATATTACTCAGTTTGTCCTTCCCAAATCTGTTCAATCTGGTTAAGGGTCAAATTTTATGTCTGGAATTTTCCAGCTGGTCAATGCTTGAATTTGGCACTCAGCAATTCAAGTCAAAAGTGAAATCATGGTTTCACAGAACTTTAATTGAGAGAAGTTTTGAGTCTTGTAATAGAGTTCATTCTCTCTTGCTCATTCTTCAAATTTTCTTCAAATTAGATTTTACGGCCCTTACAAAGTTAAGAAGAAAATGAATGAGTTAAATTATAATAACAATACTCTGATCTAAATAAATTAATGGAGTACCAATATATTCAAAGAGATAGCCAAGTCAATCATGCAATTAATTTAGTTGTACCTGTCCCACCAAATGAGGATTTAAGTGATGTAATTCAATCAGACTCTACTGATTTTGGAGCGACAAATCTTCGGAATTCGAAAATCATAAAAAATCTGGACCAGAAACTCTTACATTTGCAACAACAGGAAAAGAATGAACTTAAACAGTTATTATTTGAATATGAGCACATATTTCCAGATGTTCCTACGAGGACGAACAAAATTTTTCATGACGCTGAAATTGTGAATTCAAAACTTGTGAAACAACACCCATACATGATGAACCGTCTGAAACAGGAATATTTGAAAAAGGAAATTCAGTATTTACTGGAGAATGATTTCATAGAGCCCAATAAAAGTGACTGGAGTTCACCATTTATACTTGTTCCGAAACCAGATAAAACTTCCCATATGTGCACTGATTATAGGAAGGTGAACAGTGTGAGAAAAACAGATTCATTTCCATTACCAAGAATCGATGACTGTATTGATATAATTGGAAATGCCAGGTATGTCACCAAATTTGACCTTCTGAAAGGATTTTGGCAAATTCCACTAACAAAAGGGCAAGGGACATTTCGGCATTCGTGACCCCAGATGGACTCTTTCAATATAAAGTAATGCCGTTCGGGATGAAGGGTTCCCCAAGTACATTTCAACGTTGGATGAATATGATTACCTCTGGTCTAGATAATTGTGATGTGACATCGATGATGTCATCATCTACAACGACACCTGGAAATTAATTTATCCAAAAGTGAGTTTTGCCGTGCTTGTGTAACTTTTCTAGGACATATTGTGGGACATGGACAAGTTAAACCTATAGATGCTAAGGTCAAGACTATCTCTGATTTCCCTGTGCTTGTCAGTAAAAAGCAGCTGATGCGATTTTTGGGGATGGCTGGATACTATCGGAAATTTTGTTCCAATTTTTCTAATATTGCTGAACCCCTGACAAACTTGTTGAGCAAGAAAAACAAGTGTCTTTGGACTGAAAAATGTCAGGAGGCTTTTGATAGGTTAAAAGCCATACTTAAAAGTGCTCCGGTTCTTACAGCTCCAAATTTCAGTCAATCTTTTAAACTATCTGTTGATGCAAGTGACGTTGGGGTTGGAGCAGTATTGATTCAAGAAGACAGAAATGGTGTTGATCATCCAGTGTGCTATTTCTTTAAGAAATTAAATAAGCACCAAAGAAATTACTCAGCAATCGAGAAGGAATCTTTGGCTTTAATATTGGCATTACAGCATTTTGAAGTTTACATTAGTTCAGCTCCTTCTCCGATTGTTGTGTTTAGTGATCACAACCACCTTACTTTCATCGACAAGATGAAAAATAAAAATCTAAGATTATTAAGGTGGAGTTAGTTGTTACAGGAATATAATCTTGACATCAAGCACATCAAGGGAAAAGACAATTTAATTGCAGATGCACTTTCCCGTGTATAGAAATATTATTTCATGTACACTTTGTATAATTCATAAGAGTTCTTCTTATGTAATTTTGTTTTACCTCATGCATGATTTATATATGGTAAAAAGAAAGCTTTATTATATAAATCTTTCTTTTTCTTTATGGGGGAAGTGTTACGTATATGTAATTTAATTGCTTGTCTGTTAGTTTTAAATTCTCTTTTATTTTATTTTTATTTCATTACGTTATGGTAATGATAACTTTATTCACTGAATTTGACTTTTTTCGGAAGGTTCAGTTTTCTGTTTTGACTTTAAAACAACGCAGTTCGATTGCTATATTTTAGTTTTAGTTAACCTAGTTCTTGACCTTGGTTCCGAATTTGTAAACATTGAGTGAAAATGATTGGTCATTACCAAGGTCATGTTCAGCCCACGTGTTAGTCTGTTGCAAACAGTTTTATTTTTAAATTTATTTCCAGTGTGGGAATCTGATTCTTAGATAGGGCTATTCTAGCCTACGTGCAATTTGGCATTTTTTTAATGCGCTGTTCAAGTTAAGTGTCCACGTGAGCCATCATGTGATCTAAAATAGCCGGTTAAAATATACATTTTCTAGTGGATTTGATCAGTCGTAAATATATACCTTCGGGCTCAAGGTATTTGTCTTCTTGTTGCTATTTGAGTTGATTTTTTTTATTTGAAATAATTTATTCACCTTGGAAAATACTCTTCTTCAACGAAATTCTTGGACAAAGACATTCACTAAATTATTCGGTATTCAAAAGCCGGAATTATATTCTTGGTGACTCAACAAGGAACTGTTGACACATCAACACAAACTGGTTATAGAGGACGTCATCGCCTTCCATATTGTAACTTCGTCGAGATTCGAACTTGGATTCAATTGCAACTCTTTAGTGATAGGACTTATATTTTTCAATTCTAGGATTAATTTTTGGATTATATTCACAAACCGTAAGTCCTATTTCATATTTTTACCTTGTTTTCTAGGGAAATAAATTATTTTGTTAAATTTACAAAGCTTGTTGACTTCACTCTTTCTTTTGTTACTTTAGTACAAGCCTACACGTAACACTTCAGTTACGTACATTAGCAGGAAAGAAGAAAAAGACGTGTGAATGAAGCACACATTAAACATCATCGTAAAAAAATGACTCCAAGTGAAATAGATGTGATTATGTGATGTGATTATGATTTTTAACGTAGCTTTAACAATTTTTCAGTCATATCGCTACGATGTCTGCAGTGTGGCAGTTTATAGTGATGTCTAGCACTGGGGCATCATGCCGCAGACATGTAGCATGATGTCCCACCCAGTCACATTATCCTGACACCAGGCCGACCAGTCCTAACATTGACCTCTTAATGCTGAGCGCCAAGCGAGGCAGCTGTTAGTACCATTTTTGTAAGTCTTTCTTATGACTCGACCGGGGATCGAACCCACGACCTCCCGCATCCGAGGCGGACGCTCTATCCACTAGGCCACCGGAGCGGTCCCAAGTGAAATAGTATAATCAGTTACTTAAATCTGCACTGATTAAAAGGTTGAAGAAAATTTGGTATTCCTTTTAACAAGATAAACCTGTTCAAAAGCACGTGAAAGAACTGGGATAAAAATACTTTAGTGTGTCACTATGTACATTTTGCAATTTTCTTTTATATTTTAAATTAGAAATGTTTTATTTGTTGTTAGTATTATTATTTCTTAAGTGCATCTATCACACCAGGTTATCTAAACATAAGGAGCAACTCCTAAAGAGTATCCAGCATTAGCCATCGTAACTGTGTGCTTACTTTAAGGTGAGTCGATGAAATGGCTAGAGCCACAACACTTTTACTTGTTTCGAACATCTCAGCCCCAAACGCCAATGTTTGACTTCTTGATTTTGATGTTCGACGTTAGCGATAAGGCTAATGGCGTTACAAAGTCTTACGTGATCACTCTCATTTGGAACTTTTCGGGGCTTTAGAAACGCTAAATTAACACATATAACCAAGAAACGTCACAGTTATTCCTCCTAGCAACCTCTCAGCACAATGGTAGTGAGTGTATATATATATATATATATATATATATATATATATATATATATATATATATATATATATACTTCATATATATATATATACATATATATATATATATATATGCAATAAACTGACAACGAACAGTGGAAAACTAGTATCTAACTAGCAGGCCAGTTAGATACTAGTTTTGCACTGTTCGTTGTCAGTTTATTGCATTTATCTTAATCAATCCCTGACATACGTGATCCCTTGCTGAATCCAGTGCACTTGAAAGGACTGTTATTCGCCATATGATTTGTATTCTTTATATATAATGATTCAATGTTTTATGCCCTCGAGCAGCTACCAATCCGATGACCTGAACGTCATTGAATCTTTATGCTGTATTTTACATCTGAGCCCCAAATGAGAGAATCACGCAAAGTAAATAAAAACGCCTTTTCAATGTCGAACCTATTTAATAGAACATGTGTGATCATTGCAGATCGATTCTATATAAAGATCTGCAGTTTAGGCTTCAGTGTAATCGAGACATTCACAGCTTTTGCAAAGGTTTAATGGAATTCGAACAGGAATAAGGTCTAAAAGTCGGGTTCTTAATTAAGAGAATATTTGAATTTTAATTGTTTGTCAAGGGACAGAAAGCAGGCTTCTAATTTTGCAGCTGAGGCAAAACTATTTATCTAAAGTTGGCAGTCCATCAGCTGTTTATTTTGTTTCATTTCGTGTGTTTTACTTACAAAATTAATATTTCACAGTTTGTATATTAACATTGAAAAATATGTGTAGCACTAATCATGTTGCACCTTTTCCCATGGAGGCTTTACGTTTCATTATGTTTTTAGCAAAAACTCTCAGAATTCTTCATGCTATTTTCATTGCAGGGAGACAAAAACCATGACAATTGGATCTTCACGTTGGCAACGCTTCTGAGCAGTACGCTTGTATACAATGCTCTGGGAAAATTTGACCAAGACGCGTTGGAGAAGTTGAGGTACTTTTCTAGCATTTAAAAAGATTGTAAAATATTCCATCACTCATTGTGTGATATTAATGAATTGAATTCTTTTCCAATGGCACACAATTTTATCAAAATTAAAAAGGAACGTACTACGTTAGACCCAGAGCAATACAAAATTAATTTCATTTATCATTGTAGATTATATAATGTATCTGAACCTTCTTAATAGTAGGCCAAATACCACACTCGTTTGCGTAATAACGACTTTAGGTACGATCGTAGCATCCAGTTGGTAAATTATGTTTCCCCTGTAAATATTTATTTCTTACCATCTAACATAATTATTCTTATAAACCATAAACATAATTCTGAATTTCAAGTCTGTCAGGAGTGAATTTTTGATACATTTTATCAACTGAATTACATTTGTATGTAATTTCCTTGAAATAGATAAGTAAAGTTTTGAAAAGTTAAGAAAATATTGTACTCACGCTTCTTTGCCTTTGTTAGATAATCTTTATCAAGGTGAAGCCACGCTAAAAATCTTTTTCAGTTTTATCACGGAGATGTCGAAGCATGTTAAGATATCAGATAGTCCATCAAGTGAGAAAGGGGCTGAAGACTTGGACCTGTACTTCCCACTCTTCATCCTGACCCTCCGGGATTTCACTCTGGAACTTGTATATAACGGCAGAGAAATAACCAGCGACGAGTATCTAGAAGAATGCTTGAGCCTTCGTACCGGCGCCAAGGATTCCGACGTCAAATACAATACACCACGCATATGTATCAGGAAGTACTTCAGGAAGCGGAAGTGCTTTACGTTTGAAAGGCCAGGATCGAAGGCAACTCTAAAAAAGCTAGAAACTTTGACTGATAAAGATCTGGATGAAGAATTCGTAGAAGACTCGAAGAAGTTCACGAAATTTGCATTCCATGAATGTCTTCCAAAAACTTTGGACAACGGACAACCAGTCAATGGAAGAAGTAAGCCACAGTCAAACCCCCGTTTATCCAACGAAGTCAATTACATCAAAAATCGCCGTACAATATGATCATCGGATACTTTTAGATTTTAGCTAAAGACAGAGTTAATTGTTGGACTCTTATACTTTGCTGTTCGGACCTAATTCTGTGATAGATAACGGTAACACCGTTTGACCTTGCATCAGCGGCAGACACACACACACACACACACACACACACACACACACACACACACACACACACGTATATATATATATATATATATATATATATATATATATATATATATATATATATATATATATATATATATCTTTAAGGAAAAAAATACCGTTTCGAATAGTTTCATGTTTGAAAGCTAAACGTCGGTTATACGGATGTTGTATAAAGCCGAGTAGGCTGTCCTTTATCTTTTGAGTGCGTTTGTTTGTGTATGTGTATTTGTGCACGCAAAAATGTGTGTGTTTGTGTGAAAGTACTCTTTTTTTGTTTATATGTACATGTAATATAATTAATTGAACTGTTCAACATTCGTTTATATTCCTTGCTTTTTGATGACAATCTTTATATATGTGTACAGTGAAACCAGTCTTTTGAGGATTCTCAAGGAGTCGCTTTATTTTTTTCTGGACTGCTGTCCTTTATGCTGATGTTAAGTATGTAAGCAAGGTTAGAAATATTTGTAATGTTGCCCGTTTTGGCAGCTGCCTAGTATATGAAGGCGTCCTGCTAAGATAGGTTTCACTGTATAGGAATATTTATTCATTTTAATTAATTTTGAAATGTATCAGATCTGTATGGATGCGCAAGAGTACAGTCTTGGCGCAAGAATTCATTCTTCAGATTTTTACTTTTTCGAAATTTTTTAAAGCGAGTTCGTCTTGTAATAAAATGCTTCAATACTATTAGGAATGCTTTCTCATTAAAATAATCAAGTGTATGAGCTGCATTTTTTTGCCAATAGTAAATTCCACAGCGGACACGGGATTCTTGCTCATTGAAGAAGATTCAAAATAACAACCATTCTCATAATTGTCTTATACCTCCTAGCACACAAATGCTTTATTATCATTCTTCAGTGTTTGCAACTTTGACTCGGGCATATGTTGAGGCAATTCGGGATGGGAAAATCCCGTGCATAGAGAGCGCCTTGGATATGATGGCACAGATTGAGAACACCAAGGCTGTAGAGGCTTGTGTTGCACTGTATGTGGAGAAGATGAGGAGCATGCTGCAGTTACCGGTTCCGAATGATAACGTCCTGTCAGATGCCCATCATTGCTGTGCAAGCGATGCCATTGCCTTGTTCCTGAAAAAGGCTGTCTATGACCAAAAACAAGAGTATCAAAGGGAGGCGAATGTAAGTCTTGAACGATCATTTGACCAAGAACTATATAAGGGAGAGGGAAAAACAATTGCATGACATTATTTTAGACAATTGTAAAATGGGTTAAAAAAAGAGAGTACTTGGATTCGGTACATGAAGCTTCTTTAGCTTTATTTTGCTATTTACTCACATGTATTCATTTTAAGTCCGATAGTAACGACTTGGATGCTATTTATTTACGTACTCACATGCATTCATTTTAAGTCCGATAGTAACGACTTGGATGCTATTGATAAAATAAAACAGGTCCACAGTCAATGATGAAAAGAAATTCAGGTACTCGCCGGAACTGTTCTTGTCATTAACCACAGCATGAAGCTACATGAGAAGATGATGGCACTGATTTTATGACAGTTTTGAGAAAGTTTAAAAACAGTAAAAAGATTCTGAAGACTCATAATAGGAAGTAAGTCGTGGTTTAGGCTAAATGCTGAAAACATGTCTGATGTTAGTGTAAAAAACCAATAAAACGAGAAAAGTGCAACTTTGTTCTATTACATTTGCATGGTGACCTATGCTTGCCAGGTAAAACTTATTATCTGAAATATCGTATGTCTCTTATTCACATGAAGAATAAAAAATCAGTGAAGCATTTGTAATTTATTGATTACACTGATATATGATTAAAAAAGAATAAAGCAAAATGTTTGGATGTGCTTATGTAATTGAAATAGCTATACGATACATTTTTTTCACTCTTTCTTTTAGCTTGTCTTATACTCAGTACTTTGTCTTTTACAGGAGAAAATGAATGCTGAATATGACAACTTCAAGAGACAGAACAAGCAGGCGTCAGAGGTCAGATCTAAGGAAGCTCTTTCACAATTAAACAGGATTATTGAGGAAAAGATCCAACAACAGTTGTACACATGTGCGGGAGGATACGGTCTGTATCAGCTAGACATTATCAATATCAAAGACGAGTACGAGAAATTAACTGGTTTGGGCTGTAAGGTAATATACATGCTATTAATTTTATCGCTTTTTTTATAGGTATATACTTATTTGTTTGATTTTAAATGATGTCAAAATTAAAGACCTTTCCATAGTAGACATTCGAGTAATAACTAATTCGTAAAATAAACTTTGTAAATTGTTCTTTCCGTATTTTTAAATCCAGAAACAAGAGACGCTTCTGAAATATTTAGAGAGCAAGTGGGTTGAAGGCCAAACCATTCTTCAGGCAGACCAACAAGTCACACAAAAGGAAAAGGAAGCAGAAAGTAAACATATTTTAAAGTTTAATACATTGTGTGGATCTCTCGTGTTTAACTAGTTTAAAATTTTTTAGCTAAAGGTAACAGAGAACGTGACACAGAGCGTCAAAGTCAGAAGATCAACTTAAATTCGAGTATGTTCAATTGGTATTTTTGTAAAAAAAACAAAACACATTACTAAGGTGTTTCTCAAATAATAATAGTACCGGTTATAACAAATTACTTGTTCTGTGTATACATTTCAAAGGAAATTTTCGGAGAGCAAAATCTATAATTCTTATTTCAACAACGTTTGGCTCATGTGACATATTTATTGAGTGGCGAAAACATTTGTTGTACAATTAATTTATCAAAATAACGTGTGTGACTTTGCAATTCAAAATACGCAAAATTAAGTATTCCTCAAAACTGTACCTTTCAAAACATTGTTGTAGTTGAAAGACAAAAGGCCATCGCAGCAGAAAGACAAAGGGAAGAAGCAGAACGCGTTGCCGAAATCCAGAGACAAAAGTTTGAAGATGAGACACGCCAAATGGAAGAAAATATACGACAACTGGAGCGAAAACAACAGGAAGAGCTTAAAAACTTAATGGAACATCAGAACACAGTTCTTGAGAATCGACTTAAAGAACAAGAGCGGTTACTTAAGGAGGGGTTCAACACAGAGGCTGCCAAGCTGAGGCAAGATATTGAGAGGTTACGTCACGAGAACGAAAGAATCAGACAGCAAGGGGGAGGAGGAAGACGTGGTTGTCTGTTATTTTAAATCAGCAATGCAATAATCTAGAACTCATTTTTGGTCATAAATGTTAATTCAGATATATTTTATCTGATGCATGTGTCGTTTGTACGTCAAAAAGGTGTTGGTCTTCTTTTCTTGAAAGCAGAACAAGTAACAGTGAATAGTTCATAGGTCATTTTGGTTTCAAATTATCCGATGTGTTTCACAAAAAATTTCAATCGTTCTGAAATTCTGGATTGATAACTTGCATTTCAGCTCATGCTAGAAAATTAGACATGTACCAATTTAGCGTACGGATGTGGTTGTTTTCGCAATCTCCTCTTTGCGGCATCGGGTCTTCCATAACCCATTAGTCAACAATTGCCAATTGTCAACTTCTACATGTAAATTTCACAACTTTTCGATCGAATGTCATATATCAGACTTAAATCAAAGACTCAAAAATAAATAGAGATAACTTAGATGTAGCACCAATATGGCACCGGTCACTAAATATAGAAAAAGCTAATCGATCGCTTTTGAAAACAGATAGACTCTTTTTTATCATAGTTTAATGTACACGGACAAATTCACCTCTATTTTACAAAAAGTATGAGCGACATTATTCAATTTACTAATTTACCTATTCTTTAAAGTAGTGGCTACACTGAATAAATCTGGAGGATAATTTTTGAATGTTGCTAATGTTGAACACACGTACCCCATTTTATTATGCAGTGTATATAAAATTATCCGTGTAGCACCGAAAGATACGGAACAGCGTTAGTGACGCAAATGATAATTTATTCGGACAAGATTTTGTTGAAAAATATCACACACACACACACACACACACACACACACACACACACACATATATATATATATATATATATATATATATATATATATATATATATAACCCTAGTCACAGCTTTAAGTGGACCATCCTCATTTTGCATTTGGCAGACCAAAATGTATCTTCATAATTATTCAAAATATACACATATCCATCAAGTTTTTTTTAATAAGTAAACAACATTTATATGTTTTGTATTGCAAGGTTTCAATGCTCCAGGCAATAATTAAAAATATACAAGATCACGGTCTACTTGATTTCTGTATGTTCATTATCAGCATTTTGGAGACCAATACTTAAATTCAATCTTAAAGAAGACCACTATATATATGCCAAAGTGCATCATATGGGAGACCATAAACTGAAGATTTAACTTGTAAAAAGCATATAAATGTTGGTTACCTTAAAGAATCTTTGGAGATATTTTAATGCTTTGTATAATTACTGAGATACATTTTGGTCTACCTAATTTTGCAAAGGATATTCCACTTAAAGGATATATGCTTAAATTCCATCTTAAAAAAGACAATGATGTATGTCTATGCCAGAATGCGTCATTTGGGAGACCATAAACAAAAGATTTAATTTGCAAATGTTTTATTCCCTTTGAATTAAATTTGACCCTTTGAGAAAAATACCCCACCCACCCACCCCCCGGACTGGCGCAAATTGTACGTCTTAATGCTTTCCATACACAACCACAATGGAATGCGTAGTGACCCTGAAGAAGGCTAGTAACATTACCTCACATTAATTATCTATCTTGCCCTGGGGCCAATTTTATCAGCATGGACGCATTGTATTTACTTAGTGTGAGCTCTAGGGTCTTGACTTCATTTGGACATAACTGTCCCGCGGTCATTTAGTAGTGACCCAGACAACCATGATGAATTAACTTATCAAAGGCATGGGTACTCTAAGGAGTAGTAGATATTCCACTTTAAAGCCAGGGCCGGGTCGGGGCTGGGTGGGTTTCAGGGTGCCAGGACACCTCCCCACCCCGGCTAAAAAAGAAATCAATAAATATGTACCCACACACAAACGTACTGTCACTTGAAAATTGACCATCATTTTATTATTGCTAATGTTTATTATGTATTATGCATTATATGAGTAAATAGACACGTCAAATAAATAGCCTCCCTTTAGTCAATAGCCCTTTTGAAATTGTGGACCCCCTCCCCAACACTTGACCTGATTCGGCCCTGAAAGCTGAGCATCAACTGCCAGTTAGAAGTGACTAACAGATACAAATCTAATAAGGATTGACATGAACTTCACACAGGTTGGTTGCTGGGGACAGTGGTGTTTAACAAAACATTTTGCTTGGTATTAGTACCATTGGTAATGTTTTTCAGCCTCTAAAAGTGATCTGCTTCAAGACAACAGCTAATTTCCCTTTTCCAAAACAGAGTGATCACAGACTCTATCTAAGGTGGCTGTGTGCAAATGATAGGCACTACTGCCACAGTTAATGATAAGTAATGAACATCATTCATAAGCAACACTTAAATGCTTAAGCTGCAACTATAAAATAGTTCAGTGGGTTAACAGTTTTTAATGCAAACCAAACAAAACACAGTTAAAGCCTGTTATGTATATTTAATTTATACTGTTGTGCTTCACTTTTGTCGAAGATTGTGGATTGTGAAGTTTTTGCATACCTGACATTTGTCCATGATTGTAAGTTTTAAAAAAAGATATTTGCTAGAATTGAGCTTTAAGGCCAAGCCTTGTTTACAATTAAACTGGTTTTCCTGTTTGAGTGATTCACAATTTTATTTGTCGTTGGTCAAGTGAAAATTTGTATAAATAGGGAGTTGATAAAGAAATAATTTATTTTTATTTTAGATCAGTCGCAGCGAATCTCTTGAGTTTACAGTTGTGTTGCTGAAATCAGAATTCGAAGGGTAATTATTTTAATTATCCATTTGATTTACTTAAGTACTCATTGACTTTCGGATTGATACAATACTTGGACTTTTAGGAATTCATTCAAAGTCATTCTGGATTGCATCATTGGTATACATTCAAGATTATTCGTATATCAGGGTGTTTTGTGGTCATTTATTTATTTATTTATTTATTTATTTATTTATAAGGTAGCTTTTTAATTTTTTCAGTCATACCGCTACAATGTCTGCAGTGACAGTTTATAATGATATCTAGCACTGGAGCATCATGCCGCAGACATGTAGCATCATGCCCCACCCAGTCACATTATCCTGACATCAGGCTGATCAGCCATAACACTAACCTCTTAATACTGAGCGCCAAGCGAGGCAGCTGCTAGTACCATTTTTATAAGAGTTTGGTATGACTCGACCGGGGTTCAAACCCACAACCTCACGCATCTGAGGCGGACGCTCTAACCACTAGGCCACCCGAGCGGTCTGGTATATAAAGGACTTTCAGGAATATTGGAATTTATTTGGAGTATTCATTATTTTCTGACTTGTAATAGGACATTTAGGATTATTTGGAATTTAATTCACAATACCGTCTTTTGAATTTTAATTTTGTATTCTAGGGAAATTAATTGCCTGTTGAATTTTAATTAAATTTTTGGTTTCACGTCCTTTCTGTTACAATTTTTAAGACTATAGTAACAAACCGTGCAGCCCTAGTTACATCATTTGCAGAACCAAGTGTTGTTCAAGACTTGTGTGCAAATTTGATTATTTTTGTCCCAACAATGTCTTATGAACTGGATATTTTGACAAGTTATTTTTAACTTTTGAATACTGCTAATGATGGCAGCTATCTTGATTGACAGACTGACCACATCTGAACAAATTTAAATTAATTAACAGCAAGGATAATCTTTGCAAAAATCCTATGCATGCAATGGGCGAAGCAGTTTTATGGAAGCCATTTATAATATAAAGGTACAGTAGGCAGCATTGGATGGTAAAAAAATATTTCATCTGTGCTATATACCCTACAAATATGTGTGCAATAAAACCTGCGAGTTTGCACATACCAACAATTTTAGTACAGGCTTTCATAAGCATGCAAAATATGAACAGAACAAGCATAATGGATGTTGAACCAAGGGCCATAACTTATAACAATATCTTGTTGATTATTTCCAAGGGGAAATAGGAATAATGGAATATGCCCATACCAATTGATGCCATAGATAAATCATAACAGTTTAAAATCAAATGATGATTTCAATAATGTGTCAGTACACGACATTCTAGGATAGTTTTCAGCACTTTTCTCATCGACAAAAAATGGAAAAGTTCAACCTTCTATGCCATATAAATCAGTTTTGCATCTATTTTATGCACTATGTAACTCTCGTTTTATATTTTTGTGAGGTGAATAGAGAAAAAAAAAATAAAGGTTAATTTATTACAAAGAGATGTTAAATTAGCAAATGAAAAATTTATTGACTCCTTAATTAACTGTATCTATTTTCCTAAAGTAACATAATAATAATAATAATAATAATAATAATAATGAGGACTTTGTGTAGCGCCTAATCTTTAGAAGCTCTAAGCTCTTTACAACATTAGACAAACATATATAATCATATGATTACAAAAAACAAACACCATGAAATTAGAAAACAGAAAAAATGCTGAAAATAGTTTAGATAAGGAAACATTATTAGGTATTTAAGTCTGTTCTTGCAGTCGAAATAGGTGAGTTTTAAGAGCGCTCTCTAATGACATCACTGTGTCTTTGTGTCTAAGTGCAGTGGGCAATTCGTTCCACGTTGCTGGGTCCTGGTATGCAAAAGAGTGTTGTCCATATGATTTCATTTTCACAGTGGGAATAATGAGAATACAATTGTCAGAAGAGGATCGTAAGTATCTTGTTGGTGTGTACACATGGGTGAGGTCGGATAGGTATGTTGGACTGGAGCCCGTCAGTGAAACGTAGCACAGAGAATATATTTTGTGCTTGATTCTGGATCGAATGGATAGCCAATGTAGGGTGCAGAGCAGGGGTAAGTGTGCTCTGATCGTGGTAATCTAAGGATGATCCGAGCAGCTGTGTTTTGGACTTTTTGATGTTTTTGGAGTAGATATTGAGACGAACCAGACAGAATTGAGTTACAATAGTCCAGTCTTGAAAGTACTAAGGAACACACAAGTATTTTAGTAGCATACAGATAAATCAATATTTCATTGCAAACAGTATGTGATAAATATTCAACTAGAATGAAAACTATGATGACAAACTTTATTCAAACAAGTCACCACAAGTTCTCAAGAAAAACCAAATTGGTCAGTAGTATAGCAAACATGATAGTTCAACTGATGCTATTAATCAACACCACAATTAGCTGGGATAGCAGTGATGATCAGAGATTTTATCAGATCAGAAATTTGCCACAATTTCATGGCATTGAAATAAATACCCAACAATGGTGCATACAATAAAACGTACAAGTACACCTATGTTACCACCTTAAATGCAATAACAAATATCTTGACGTGGACAGCTGATATATATTTTTATTACAAAATACATACTTTAAATTAAATCTTAAAAATATTGCTCCTTTAAATGAACACTTGACAAAATGCTTGTGCAGGGCTGATCAAATTTTGTTTTCACCCACTTGTCCAGGACAACTGGTTTCTGAAACTTCACTTGTCCTACCTTACCTTACTCACTTTTCACTTGTCCTAAAGTTGTAATCACTTGCATTTTATGTATGCGCTTTAGTCTATAGAAATAACATAAGAAATAATGTTCAACATAATTATTTATTAAACAAATTTAATATTTTAAAAATATTAGTTGATATTACACATTTGACAACTTCATGTATACGTTTTAGCTGCTGGATTTTATTTCAACTCAATGCTGGCAAGTGAGGCTTTCAGTTTTCCTTTGTCCAAGCATCTTACACGCGCTATTTCCTGCTCTGATATGATAGCATCAGGACTTCCATCAGCAAGAATGTAAAGGATTTTAGTGGAACTCAGACTTTCCCCACCTTATTCTCCCAGGATTTGATTGACTGATAGAACAAAGTCTCTTGCACTCAATCTGTTCTTACTGTTGGCACCATGTTCAACACCATTATTTTCTTGGAGTGTACAAGTATTTCCATATCAGAAAATGGTTTTCCATAATGAGCTAGAGTGTAAGCTGTGTTAAAGAGGGCTCTCATGTTTGTTTGTTTTTTTTCATTTCAGTCTCATATAGTTCTGAAAGGGCCTTTCCTTGTAGTGTGTCAGTAACTCTAACTTCATGGAGTTGCTGCACATGCTGGCAAGTGTCATGCATATACTGTGCTCAATAGGCCTTGTGAGGTCCATAAGTCTCACCATACTTGTATTGATTCAATCCTGAATTTGTCAGTTCCACTGACAAATACACTGGTTGAATTTCCACCCTATGCCAATTTTGGATATTGATTACAATAACTGCAAAACAGCTTTCTTTCTAAGTCAGTAAATTCTAATCAGGCATAAGAATCAACCTAATGGAGCTGAAAATATATTTCTTTTAGTTATATCATATTTGACATTTTTTGCATGTAGCATCTATCTTCACAAAGAACTTGTGTCATGGTTTTGTAAAAGCAATCAGAGCAATGATGAAGGCGATGAATATGATGAATATGATGAGAATGTATGTTCTGAGCCACCTGGCAGTGATACGACATACCTAAAACTTTAGAGCTTATAACAGAGATTTAAAACTTAGCAATTGCTAAGGATGACCATTATTTGGCTGTAGCACAAGAAATGGGATAATTAACTCAAGCCACATTAGTTAAACAATGATGTAAGAAATAACAGACAATGCTCCCTCACTTCTTCAGGCCATGCTCTTGAACTGTAAACATTATTATAAAGAGTATTTAAACATTTTGTAATATCACTCATGATTCCGACTAGACTTTAGTAAAGTTATAAAAGTACTGTATTTCATTCCTCAGATGTTTTTGTGACATGGACAATATTTCTACGTGGAGCAACTGTAATCATTCATGTGACAGGATACGATTTTCATTAGAAATGTATATTGTTCGGCTAATTCTTCATTAAATGCATGCATTTAAAATAAAATATAAAAAATTAACTGCTTTTTTTGTTTTTTGCAATGTTTCATAACTGAATTTTCTCTCTTTCATCTTACAAGTGCTAAAAAAGAGACTTTTTCACATCTGCAAAAACCTCAGTAAACCAAAAACTTCTTAAAACCACCCAAAATTGGTGGCTCCCAAGAGTTTTCGGTTTTGAAGGGTTTCATTGTATTAGCTAACGGGGGGTATTTTGCAGTCTGTCTTGTCACTTATACCTCTTACAGAGCAGGAAGATGCTGAACAGAAGATTACCTCCAAAAAGTTTCTTGATGCTGGAATTTGTATTAGTGAATAATCATTTAAACTATTTGCTTGTTAGAATTACCAAAAGTAAATACCATTTGATTTCACTGAGTAATATGATTGTTTCTGGACTTTTCCAGCTGCTAACTCACTAAAAAGTTTCCAAATGGTTTTCAGATTATTCGAATATCTTCGATGGTTTTTGCATACTGGTATTTTTAGTTTGTCTTGACAATTTTGTAAAATGATTGTTGTGTTTGCATGTAAACTAGCTCATTACTGATGGCATTTCATATTTATATCCTTTCATGGCATCTAAAATCTCAGGTATAAACCAAAAAGGTATTTAACTATCCAATATTTTACTGGGGTTTGTGCACCAACAGCATTAAGAAATAATTCGGACCAAGTACTTAATACATCATCAAAATCTTTTCTATTTCAAGGAGTTTGCTGAACATGCTGAATATCATTTTAAAAATTTACATCCTTAAAGTTTTAGAACGACCTTAATGTTACAAATTATATAAATGAAGCTATTTTCATTTGAGCTTCTAACTTGTCTTCGAGTAAAACCGCAAAATGAACATTTAGAACATTCCTTAATATTGGTATATAACTTCAATAATGATGTAATGACATATAAACGTCATTTATCAACACACCAATAATCACGATTGAAATTTATTGTTGCCCCTGTTGTCACTAAGTGAGTACTCTATGAGAGCATGTACCTTGCCGTACAGAACTCTCAAGCTTATCAAGCATGATTATACACCCCTAGCAGTCCAATTAAAGGCTTCTGTGGTCAGGACTTACATAATTAACTTCTAACCAATGACCAATGGGTGACACATTGGAAATCACGTCTGCCGAGTTTACCTTGATCAAAGTCCTAACACGGCAGGAGAATCTTCACAACATTCTGATTTATCTTTTCGGTCTAGAGGACAGTGATTTATTTCTCCTGGACAGCGGTGTATGGTTCCGCGGGATACCGTGGTGGGTGGCCTGTAAATGGTTGCGACCTTGTCTTCAAATGCTTGATGGATCGGAGGGTCCCATCTGGTCTTTTTTTGAATCTACTATCTCATCTCTGGGGATATAGACATTCAACTTGGAATAGTCCTGGGAGTCTTTTGGGGACAGTGCAACTCGCAGGCATCTATTGTCTTGCTCTAGCAACCTTCGGGTGTGTCTTTCTTGTGCGACCAAGTTCTCTCCCTCTGTGTTCGCAAAACGTGTTATTGCTGTTTGCAAAGCATCTGTTAACTTCTCCTGCCCTTTCTTAATCTAGTCAATATATTTGAGAAGCTCGTTTTTAGTTACTGGTACTGGATGGAGGACAAGTGATCTGATACAAGGTCCTTTGGCAATAACGATACACATCTCTGGAGCAGATGATATTGTCTGGTTGCTACAGAAAGCAGTGTTTCCTCTAACGGCTGGTGATGGGGGGAGGAGCAATGAATACCGGATATAGAACAAAGGGTTGAAGATAAACAGGAAGTTGCACTTTCTTTAAAAGAAGGGAAAGGAATAGGATCAGAGAAGAGCGTTTTAGAGCAGGTGCTTTTACAGGAAGCAGAGCCTCCTCTGAAGATAGATGATGGTTGTACAAGAATACCGGTAGAAGAAGAATGAGTCGAAGATGAGCTGGAATCAATGTCTTCACCAGGATTGTCTGTAACTTTCGGCGGAAGGAAAAATCCTGGGTCAACTTAGTGCCAATTGACCCTGGTCTCCGCTCGTGACTTTGCGACCAATTTTTCGGTCATATCCGGATCCGGATTGTGTAACCGTCGCAGATGTCGACGCAGGCCGCTGGGCCTCTTGAATGTTTGTTGACAGATTGGACATTGTATGTAAATATGGGATGATGAATTTCCTCCCAGTGGAGCAAATATTTACGAACATCACGGTACATGCAGTGATGACATCCCTCAATGGGGCAAGAAATGTCCTACTTTGTTACTGGAATACAGAACCCTTTTTCGCCCTCTTGAATGCCTTCTTGAGCCAGAAAGTCCATCACTTCTTCTTCATATAAGTCATTCTGGTCAGTCTATACATGAGAAACAACCACACTAACTGCAAAGTCTGTCGCAGACATCTTAAGAACACTTTTACTACAGTCAAAATATTTGACTCATGAGGAAAAAACTTTCATGAAGAAGCTATTATTCCTAAACAAATCACCATCAGCTATACAATCTTTCAATTTAGAGTGAATATATGTGTAAAACTGTTTTTTTCTTCTTTATTTTAATAAAAATAATTCTTTATAAAGCAACAACAGTTGTTATGAACATGTATATTCCACACAATTCATATTAATTAATAAACAATTGCCAATTTGAAACATTCATATTCAACTGACTATGCTTTAGATATATTCAGGTGGAATATCTAGCCGTGGCTTTATACTTTTCCCTGTTTTGGAGAACTTTACTGGAGGAGTTTTCACCTTCAACGATGCATTTTCCTGACTAAACTTCATTCCAAAATAACTATCATGGATGTCAGATTATGCAGATATATAAGGTTTCTCTGCTCAATCAGAATAAGTGTACTCTTCAGTATTATCATTAGAGTCTTTGTGCCCCTTTCAAAGGTAAATTCCAACATTCAAGGATCTTATCACTTTGATATGGCTTTAAAATGATCTATATTGCAAGTTGATGGGAGTAGATTCAGGGGTTCTTTGTTTTTTATAACCCACATCTGAAATCTGCTGTACGATTCTATACGACCAACCCATCCTAGCCCTAATATTTCTTTGCTTTTAGGTGGATACCATCTCCGATCCCAATATCCAACTTCATAATGACCTAATTCAGCTCTTCTGTCATATTAAAACTTTTGTCTTGAGAAACTACTATTCAGATTTTCATAAGCGAAATCATATGCCTGCTGAGGATGTCTTGAACCCACTGAACATGTTCGACAGGACACATGTCCTCATCCTGTTGTGGAGGTAAACCAACCATAATATCTATTGGAAGGGCTATTTCTCGCCCGAACATCAAGACATTAGGAGTGCAGCCACTACTATCGTGAACTGACGTACGATGCGCTATTATTACATAGGGAAAGTGGTCATCCCAATCTAGTTGGTGTTCATCAACGAACATTGAAAGCATTTGTTACATGGTTTTGTTGAACCTTTCTACCATTCCGTCTGATTGTGGTCAATACGGTGTAGTTCGACTTTTTCATATTTCTAGTTTTTCACACAAGGAAGTAAATAAATTTGATTCAAATTCTCGTCCTTGGTCAGTGTGAATATATCGCGGAAACACAAAACGCTAAATTCAGTCACCAGTTTATCGGCGATGGTCTGCGTAGTATGACCATGCATAGTGTATGCTTCTTTCCCTTTCTTTCCATTTCGTAAAATAGTCGCCAACTACAATGATGTACACATTTCCTATATATGTTTCTGGTAGCGGACTAAGAATATCTAAAGCAATTCGTTCCAACGGATAACCAGTTCTCTGTCGCTGTAAAATTCAATACGAACAAAACCACTTCCGAACTTTCGGGTTTTACTAAAGACTTTGGCAAAATCAAACCAGTTTCTTCTGATAATTGTTCGAGAGGTTCGACGATGCCTTCTCCGGTTATTTCCCATTCTCATTCTAGATTTCCCTTAACAAACATATTTGATTTCGGTGGGATAGTGATCGAGTCTGTGACATGTATTATTGCACAGGAAAAACCATTTTCCCTTTCCAATATGATTTTCAACTTTCCAATTTTCGGAATGCCCTTCTTCAAATTTAAGTTGCGTTATTTTTCTCTAGAAAGTCCAAACCAATTATTCCAGGTAATCCGTCTAGATCAGCAACTATGGCGCTACTTTCAAAATCTCTACCACCTATCTTAAAAGTGAAGACTGCGTGCCCATAAATGTTTAATAAACCTTCGTTTGCAGCGGTTAGTTGAGAGCATGCTGGTTTTTCCGCACAAGTCTTTCAAGAACTTGTTTAGAAATGTTACAGCGGACCCAGTATCTACTAAAAATTTCACAGACGTTTTACACACGTCGATAGAAACAAAACAACAGGTTTTAGCAATAGCAGTTAATCTTAAAAATGGCCTTTCAGAGTCTTTATTACTCTTCTTATTGCATTTATTACAGTGGGCCGAACTTTCGGCCTCAAGATCAGCCCGTTTTAGGTTAACTGTACACCATTTGAAGCCGATTGTTCTGGCTTCACCGGATTATATTGTTACGTCTCTAGGCTCGTACAAAAGTAACAAGAAAAATGTGAAGCCAACAAGCTTTGTAAAATTTAAGAAATAATTTATTTCCCCAGAAAAACTAAATAAAAATGAGAAAATGGACTTGCGATTTATGAATCAAATCCAAAATTAATCCAAGAATTAAGAAATATAAGTTCTATCAAATAAAAGTCCTAAGTGAATCACAGTCCGAATCCCGATGAAATTCCAAGATGGAAGGCGATGACGTATGCCGCAACCTTCACAGTGTTGTCGTGTCAACAGTTCCTTGTTGAATCATAAAGAATAATATTTCAGTTTTTGAATTCCGAATAATTTCAATAAATGTATTTGTCCAGGAAGTCTGATGAGGAGCACTTATATGTATATTTTCCACAGAAATGAATTACTAATTCAGAAAATTAAAAAAAAGTCAACTCAAACTGGTCACAACAAAACACCTTTGAGCTTCAAAGGTATAAAACACAACTTGCTATTTCTTCTTAAGATAACGACTATACAGTAAATTAAGACGCAAAACAAAATCCCGGATGGGGTCACGTGACCACCTTCTAGAAAATCATGTAAACTTTTTCACATGTCTAAAGTCACGTACTACAGTATAGCCGTAGCTAAAAACCAATGATTTTACTCTAGAAATGAATAATAAAAAAAGTTGTTTATTCCAAAGATACAATGTTTCAAACTGCTGGCTGTTTATCAGATGAAACAGAACTGAATTAAATTTCTAAAAAAATCAAATCCAGTAGACAAAATTATCATTACAATAACATGTAATGGAATAAAATAACAATATAAAGAATTTAAAACAAATAATTTAATTACATATACATAACGATATAACATATTATTGGGTCTTTTCGGGTTCTTTTTCGCGGGGCAGTCCCTACTATTGTGATCCATTCCACGAAAAGTATAGCACTCTGTCTGATTTGTTCTGGCAGTCTGGTGATTTGCTCGATATGTAGTATTCTTATTCTTCTTTTGCTTATTCATAATTACCATATATATCCGTCTTGTATTTTCGGTCGACAGTTTCGTTACTGTGTCAGCAGTTTCTTGGAGAGCTTTAGCTGTTCTTGTAAGGTTATCGATATTCGAACGCGTGTCACTGTTTTTACTTCTTATTATCTGGCTCGGCATTACTTTAGGGCAGGTCATGTTTAGTGAGCTCTGACGGGGGTCTCCTTATTTACAGATTTATGTAAATTTGGCCAAGTCCCTTCCAAGGCCTCATATTCATTGGTACTGACCATTGCATCATCTAGAGTTTTAGGATGCCCAAATTGAACATGCTTTCTAATTTCCTGGCTCCCTAGCCCACATATGTACTGCTCTATCCCTATCCGAAACTGGAGTCTTCTGAAATGCGCGACAGGCTAGTCGCCTCAAAGCATAACCATAGTCTAGAGCTGACTCCGATTTTTGTTGTCTATTTCTAAGCTCGCATCTATAAGCAGTTTCCCTTTCTATCGCACTGTATTTTTGTTCTAAAGCAGCTTAAAGAAAGGCATAGTCCTCTTTTTTAGTCCGGTCTAAATTAAATAGTAACCGTTGCTCTACCCCTCTTAAACTCATTGCAAGTTGTTGAGCCCTTTCACTTTTATTCCAATTATTCCAATAAGCAACTTCCTCAAAATGTACAATATAATCCTGCCATTCATCGATTTTGCCATCGAATTGGTCAGGTCCTTTTTCTTCCCTGAATCGTTTGGTACCTCCTAAGTATTTATTTTGTCCAAATTCATTCAGCTAGTTTGAATCTTTGTGAATGAAGTCACCGCCTGAGCGTTCGTACACATTACAATTAAAATTGTGTATTGCCTAGTTTACGCCACGCCCACTTGACCTTAAATTGGGCACACAGTTACACGCAGCTCGGGATTCCTCGGCTTAATGACGTCATGTGACAGCTATCTCCCGTCCAAGAGCAACTAGAAGTTGAACTCGCGGACAAATTATACTGCCGTCGTAGGCAGCATCTCGAGTTATGGAGTGATTCCAAGCGTACGAATTGTTTTTGTCGACACAAAGGAAATGGGACTCCAGATTGTCTGCTTTTAGCGACGTTACAATAGTGGACTAAGAAGCAGTGTTACCGCATGGCGAATTTTGTACATTCTGCCTTTTGGCGAATTTTTCCTGAGTTTCATCAAAAGAAGCATGCTTCATTTCACTGAGTGTGCCCTGATGATAGAACTCATCGCTTTTGACAGTGTTTTTATGTATGCATTTGTGTGCGACTGAATTTCGATCGAACATCCACTGATTTGTGTGCATGCACATGCATCACGGTTAGTGTGTATACATGTTGTAACTGATTCAGGTGGATTAATGGCATGGTTGCCATTCTTATCCCAAGTCGGTGAGTACATTTCATATTTCCTATTCTTTAATTCATTATCTGGAACGCACAGAGATATTTCATGATGAAGATTTGCTCCCTTGCGCTTGTCGGGGGACCTTGACACTGTGAGGCTGAATATCTAAATCCAAGCTTGACCTCATACTAAACTGTTTGCCAGTAGGTGTTTCTAAACACTTGGTACTTGCGGGTGTCTGCACGCCATAGTTTCCACAATTTCCAAACTCGTGTCATAAGATTAAACTCCTATGAAAGTAATAAGGTATATTTAAAGTAAATAATAAGTTAAATAGGCAGTTACAATGAAGGATGTTTTTGATGGAGACAAAACTTAGGAGGAAAATTTCTTACCATCTTGTACACCAAACAGACGATTATGTGGACGGGTCGAAAAGCATATAAAAAATTAGTTCGATAAATCAGCTCCCCAAATCTGTATTGATACTGATGGACGATATGTGGGTATGATATCACGTGTTCATTGCAATGTGCAATTTTGCTGCATGCAAATCAGCAGGGTGAGCAGACTCTAATTGGGATAGCCTGGAATTGTAAAAATAAAGCTTCCTGCGGAAAACTACGAAACATATAAAATTACGCTAACAAACTCCAGCCAACGCCGCTGGCTATTCGATAATTTTCCTGATTTTACTAGCAAATCTTTGTTGCCGACGTTTTGAATTATTTCCCAATCTTTTTTTTTTTTTTTTTTTTTTTTTTTGCAATTTTTGTAGCTTATCATTTACTCGTCGGGGTACTCATCTCGAGAATTAATCATCACCCTCCCTGCTGCTGTGTTTTTCAGTCAAACATTTTATCGAGACCTACACGATATCTGGAACGAGGATCATGTAAATTTATCGTGATAAATCCGTGTAGGGTAGCTTGTGCTTTGAGAAGAAATTTTTGAATTTAATCATATCCATATCCCCTGAACACCAAGTCTGATGAATGTTTCGCAGAGTATGTGTATCGACTCCATTAAACACAACTAAAAGATTACAATTGTCTCTGATCACTTTAGGTATTTGTGTATATCGCTCAGTAACATAAATTATATCTGTATTTTTGTGTCTGCCTCGGGAAAATATTCGAGCTGGATTTGATTGTTTGTCCAGCATCACATCATTATACACTACGAGATTATTAACACGTCCATCGAGATAATCCACAGATGGAGCTTCATCAATATCGGTGATAAAATCAACAATATCATTTTCATCTTCATCTTTATATTCATCCAACGACTTCGCTTCTTCATTAAAAGCTTTAAGCACATCGTAGCCTCGCTGATCATCTACGGATGGTACCACTAAATACAACTTATCCCACTTTAGCCATCTCATTATCAGATTAAGCAATAATTGCGTCTTACCAGACCCAGAAGGACCTATGATAATTGCTCTGATAGAATTTGGTAACACTGCATGATGCTTGATTGGCTCTTGCTTTCTTGTTGCTGAGAAATCAATTACATCCATGTTGTACAAGTATAATAAATAATATGAATTTATATTGTGTTCGATGCAGAGCATCAACCCCCCACCAGTGGATTAACAACAAAACCAACAAAACATAAAAGACTTGCACTTGCAGGCAAATGTGTGCAATGTGGTACAAGCAAATACAAATTATTTCGTCGAAAACAAAAACAGGTGGTGATATTGCTGCTTCACTGGGAAAATAACCAGGAACTCCATGGGCTAAATACCCAGGAGAAAAACATCTTCCTCCATATAATTATTGTGGTCCTGGAACCCGACTTGATATCCGACTTGATGAACGAGACCAACCAAGACGCGGAGAGTATCCAATAAATGCGATTGATCAAGCGTGCTATATTCATGATGTTGCATATAAAAATAAAGATTTACAACAACGACATACTGCAGATATGAAATTGATTCACGCGATAAGTTCCATAAAAAATAAATCTCTCAGAGAAAAACTTGCTAGCTTCCTAGTAAAATCTGCGGTGAAAGGTAAACTAGTGCTAGGAGCTGGTAATTAATCATAGATAACTATTATAATGGTATCGGTTTATTATAGCCCAAAAGGATACTGGAGAGGTAGAGCAGCGATTAGTAAACTTGCTGATGCAGCAAATGTCAGACGTTCTGTTGCTGAAAATTGGTTAGCACGACAGGCAATATGGCAAATTTATCTACCACCACCCAAAAAAGTTCAGTACGCACATTTTGATGTCAGTAATCCCAAGGAAGTTCATCAAGCAGATATTTTTTTTTTACCACATGATACTACTAAAACACATAGACGTCAGTCACGCACATACAAATACGCGTTAACCGTCGTTGACGTTGCAAATAGATATAAAGAAGCAGAACCATTATCAACAAAAAGAGCAGCTGAAGTTGCATCTGCTTTTGAATGAATTTATCAACGCGGTGGTCTACGATGGCCACAGCTACTACAGGTTGATCCTGGCAAAGAATTTCTTGGTACAGGATCATCTCTGATGAAAAAACATAATGTCACAATCAAACGAGGACATACCGCCATTCATCACGATCAGGCAATCGTTGAACGATTTAATCGAACACTTGCTGAGAGATTATTTGGATATCAATATGCAAAGGAAATATCTACTGACCTTAAGTCAGTGGACAAAAGATCTGGTGAATGGGTTACAAGATTACCAAGTGTGATAGCTGCGTTAAATAATGAAATTACTCGTGCAACTTCCTTGAAACCCATCAGCGCGATCACAAAAACATACATGAATACAACGACTTGACTCTTCATCAAAACAACCAGTATTAGGTAATGTGACTGTAAGATATTTATATGAACCGGTGAACTTGAAGGTGGTAAAAAAAAGAGCAACTGATCCTATTTGAAGTGTAACCACACATAAAATTTCCAGCGTGGTAAGATCCACGGATAGACTGCAATCTACAGACTAGATTCAACTGCTCCTAAGCGTGGATTTGTACGCGAACAGTTACAAGTAATTCCTGAAGATACACAGTTACCACCGCCTTCACTTCTGTAAAAGCTGAACACTAGAACCCCTACGTCGATTGTACTCCAGACAGGTCAATATCACATTTTCACGTGTGTGACCGAGATTACTAATAATTCTATCCACGGTGAATTGTTTTGGATTATTATTCGAATATTGCCACATCATTACTGTATTACAGCTCGCACAATGATTATTCTGTTTTTGTTTCAGCGTCATGATAAAATCAAGATCGAGTTCAAAATCACGTTTATTTTTTTGTCAGATTGACGATAACCAACTAATTTTTCCTTGACAACATCTTTAATGTTTATAGCAGTTATTTCATCGTTTATTTCTTGATCCATAACAACTCGTTTTAGCTGATTCATTTCTCTGAGTCTCGAAACCGCCAAATAAACTAAATTTGACCATTCGATCCTATCATCGATGATCCAGATCTTAGTACCAAAAATAGTTAATCACTGTGACGAGTGAATCGTCATAGCGTACCCTAACGTCCACGGAGATTTATCCATCGTTAATGCGTTCTCAACTGTGCTAACGTCAACAACAACGTCATTAAGAACAAGTTTTTGTTTTTCATTGGTACCTGGAATATCGACATGACATTTTGGTTTCGAGTATCTGTTGGAAGCTCGTTCATTTCACGAGCTAATCTATGTGTGGGTGTGAGTACGATCAGATTGATGGAGTTTGAATAACTCTTACGAAATAATTCAATCACACGTATTGATTTACCTGATCCACCACATCCGTTAAGATAAACAATCTTATGACGAGTTACGGGATCAAATACAGATGGAGCCGATGATAATTCTGATAAACCATTATATTTATAAAATATCGCTTCTGGTTTATAATCAGCAGAAGCAAAATAATCCAAGATTTGTTCTCGTTTTATCCGCCAACCACCCCAATCAGAATGATCACCGATACCAAATTGTTTCAGTGATTCCAAATATTTTCTGCAGACATAAAATGAATCTGTTGCAACTCTCACAGCGGTATCATCAAATCGATTAATCATCGGTAATAAAATTATCGAAATATAAGCAAGTATCGAAGATCTTAAATGTGTAAACTGCGGTGATTCACCTTCGATGTAACTTACAATCGTACCTAATTTAGTTCCATCAGACAAATAAGTATTTTTCGATGTTGTATCGGCAATAATAAAATCCAATTCAGCATCATCGATGATTAATCTACAACAATGTCGTCGGTGATCATATGATCCATCTTGAGGAAATTTACCGATTATTTTCCGTCCTAGATCTTTTCCAGTTTTATTTTCATAATCGGTCATATCCGGATTTTCATCATCGGAGTATTTCGTCTGTGGCGGTAACCAAACTTGTTTTTGAGAATTATATGATATGATAGCTTCAGTCAACGTCAGAGAAATCAAAATACCGGATTCAAGCATAAATCTCAACAACACTATTGGAACCCATCATTTTTCTGAAAAATGTCTTCCAAACCAAACATAAACGATCGGATGTAGATTCAGTGCTAACTGAAGTGACATAATTTTAGCAAATCCCGTCATATCAAAATCAAGTAAAGGTCCGTTTATTGAAACTCTAACCATTTCATGTGTTGGATGACCAAATCGTTTGAAAGACTGAGAACATTCTCCGAACCCAAGAAAACTTCCTAGATAAGGCTCTACCATGTCAGCCGATACAACAATTTTATGATCGTATGTCGTGTTCCATAAACCTCCATGACCATACTCTATACAACTACGCTGAATGCCCTCGAGAAATTCCCGTCGTGTTGGCATCCACGAGCTTTTCTTTTCAGCAGCATGTGCAGCAACCGATGGAACTGTAAAACAAATACCGAGTAAATTTTCAAGATCGTCATTCGAGTACTTCAACGCGAGATTTGTCATTTCGTCGTGGAGATATTCTGTACGGTACATATCTCCGTTCGGTCGTACAGAATGGTCATAACAGGAATCCTCGGAACTCGAAAACAGCCAAACAGAAACAGGATCACTGTTGCTGATATTTTCGATAGAATTTAGAATTTAACAGTTCGATCTCGTGGAAATATCATTACGTCACTCGTCAACGCATGCGAGTTATGATCAATAATCACTATTGGATCTGCTCGTGATTTATATTTTAATTCGTATAAATTTTCACCTGTTAGTGTTTCTACTGTTGTTGAAAATTTTAATTTTCTTGCTAACTCAGCAACATCGTTGATGGACGCTCCGGTATCTTTAACTGTTTCTGCCCATTCATTTATTTTCTTGCTTCGCTGTTCTGTAAAACCATTTCCTCGTTTTTATTTTGTAAAATGTTCTGTAAATCGTTCAGCAACACAATTCAGTCTAGAAACTTTCATCGGAAGAAGTTTGTCAATGTCAGGTTTATCATTCAGTGTATATATCGCATAAACAACTGCCGTTACAGGATATTCTCGTTCATAATAAGGTTTATCAATTCCAGTCAGTATTCCTGGTTTTGAATTTTTATTTATCGCTACAATACCTCCACTATGACCCTGACGAGACACGCGAACAGG
>JAECUM010000763.1:0-28535 GCA_016617855.1 Megalonaias nervosa
CCCCTGTGACGAGTGAATAGTTATAGCATAACCTAACGTCCACGGTGATTTATTCATACTCAGCGCATTCTCAACAACATTAATATCGACCAAAATAATATCATTCAAGACAAGATTCTGTATTCCACCACCAGGAATTTCAACATCAATATTCTGTCGTCGAGTATCTGCTGGGCGATAACATAATGGTACAGGTAGATCTGAAAACTTTTTTTTATGTAACAGAAATAATTTATCCTGTAGTTCATCACGAACTATCTTTCTACTTGCAACTATTAAATCAGCGGGATTCCATAAATTTAGAAAATCATTCATAGAAGTCTCTGGAATTACTCCTCGCATTATTTCACATTGTACTCTGTCTGACTGAAGTCTGATTAATCTTTTAAACTCCTTCAGCGGTTCATCAATAGCTCTATAGTCATCATTTATTTCCTCGTAATAATCTACGTTATTCTTTAGCCATTCATGTGGAGACTCTCCAACAAAAGGTGGTGGTTGACCATGATCGCCGCACATAATCACAGCAGTATTCTTCAATAACAACCAATCAAGAAATGTTTTTAGTGTTTCTAACGACACCGTGCATATCTCGTCCCATATAATATATTTAGGTATATATTTTTCACCCATCCGCGATGGAGTCCATGTGTCTCCGCACCATCTAAAGAAACTGTGATATGTACATGATTTTACTCCTCGTTGCTTTATTTCTCTAGCAAGTTTATGTGTAGGTGTCAAAACAATTATATCTGAACTATTATTCATAAATAAATTAATCGCACGAGTTGTTTTACCTGACCCTCCACACCCATTAAGATAAACGGTCTTATACCTAGATACAGGATCGTACACAGATGGTGCAGATGAATATTATTATTTCTCCACAATTTCAACATCTGCAGATTCAGAATAACTAAATATATTTTCTTGTTTTATTCTCCATGTCCCCATTCACCATTACCGAGTTTTAATTTTATCTTTATATTTATTTTTTATAAAATAATCCGAATCCGACTCTGACAGCGACAGCAGGAAAGGAAATTATCATTATCAGTAGGTTAGGTTTATCGAAGCATAAGCTAACATCGAAGATCTTAAATGAGTAAACTGCGGTGACTCGCCATCAAGGTAGCTCACAATGGTACCTAGTTTCGTTCCATCTGATAAATAAGCATTACATCTGTTTATAAACGTATTTTTCTCAGTTGTATCGGTGATTATAAAATCTAGTTCAGCATCGTCCATAATCAATCTTGTACACGCTCGTTTATAATCCTTTGAACCACCTTGAGTAAATTTACCGATTATCTTTCTACCAAGATCTTTTGCAAGTTTCTCATCATGCTCGTCTCTGTATTTACGTATATTATTAGTAATTTTAATAATGTCATCTTCATTAAGATTAGGAAATTCTTTCCTGGCATCATCAATATTAAATCTATTTGGTTCTGGTAACCAAACTTGCTTCTGTGGACTATACGATATAATTGCCTCACTCACCTGTAAAGATATTAAAATTCCAACATCAAGCATATATCGCAATAGTACTATTGGAACCCAACATTTTTCTGAAAAATGTCTTCCAAACCAAGCATAAGTAATCGGATGGAGATTTTCTGCAAATTCAAACGATTCTACATGAGCAAATCAACTTAAGTCAAAATCGGGTAAATGTCCGTTTATTGCAACCCTGGTCATTTCGTGTGATGGATGTCCGAATCTCTTAAAGTATTCAGAACATTCTCCGTATCCAAGAAAACTTCCGGGATAACATGCCACCATATCAACAGATATAACGTCATTATACTTATATTTAGTATTCCACAATCCTCCGTGTCCATATTCTACGCAGCTTTTATGAATATCTTCAAGAAATTCCGATCGTGTTGGTTTCCATAAATTTTTCTCCTGAGCGAAATGAGCTGTTACAGATGGAACTGTAAAACAATTATTTAATAATTGTCTAACTTTGACATCGTCAGAAGTATATTCACGCCAAAGGCGTTGCGCAAGATGTTCCATTTCTACATTAAGAGATTCTGTACGGTAAATATCACCATTAGGCCGTACAAACTGATCGTAATATTCATATTCTGAACTTTGAAATAACCAAACCGATACAGGGTCACTTTTACTGATATTTTTGATAAAATCAAATATATGTCCATCATAAAATTTAACCGCTCTATCTCGTGGAAATATTGTTACTGCTGAGGTCCACGCATGCGAATTATGATCAATAATATCTATCGGAGCTCCTCTTGATTCATATTTTGATTTATATAAAATCTCTCCTGTCAGCGTCTTTACTGTTATTGGAAATCTTAATTTCTTTTCTAGATCAGCAACATCTTTAATAGATGCTCCAGTATCTTTAACTGATTCTGCCCACGTATTTATTTTTTTACGCCTTAAATCTGTTAAACCATTACCACGTATCGCGTTTATGAAATGTTCTGTAACTCGTTCAGCTACACAGTTCATTCTTGACTCTGACAATCTCATAGGCTTTAGATTATTGACGTCAGGTTTATTATTCAGCGGATATATTGCATATACAACTGCAGTAACTGGATATGCACGTTCATAATATGCCTTATCAACACCGGTTAGTATTCCGGGTTTAGATTTATTATTTAAGAGAACAATATTACTTCCTGATTGTATGCGTACTGGATCACGCTTATCACGAATAATCCAAGTATCTTCTTCTGTATTTACAATAAATTTTATTAAAATAAAATATTTTTGATCATCAAGGTGATTAATAATTGCTTTTCCTCGTTTGTCATTCATCATATTAGTAACATTTCCGACTCTGAATGTTGACCATACATGAGCAGCACCACTATTACGAAATTCCTTCTTGGCTTCACGAATACGTTCGGTTACATCCTCATCCGTTAAAGCTAGATCTTGCATCAAAGTACTAAATTTATATTCTGATAGTCTGTCAAGGTCAAATCTAGCTCTTTTAGGTTCAATCATGGATAATTCCTCCATATAATTAAGACAAGTATTTAAATTAAAATTTTAGTATATATATAATGATTGAAACAAAGAACAAATGTGCTTGGCTCAAAATTGGATATGCTTCTCTTTGTAATAAATCGTGCGTGAACAAATACTGCCGAAATCATGCGCAAAGTATCAAAAATGGAAGTACAGGACCAATACCGTGTATTCAATGTGGTGTTGGAGTCAGAGGAAAAACTCAATTGTGTTTAAAATGTGGCGCAAAAAAATACAGGGAATAAAACGATATTATGACAAAAAAAATAATACATCGTCAGGTAAATCTCCTATAAAAACCGTAGAAGATTATCTGGCCAGATTTCAAAACAATGATTTAGACAAATAATATTATTATATAAAATGACTCAGACAAATCAGACCCATGATGATGATATTGACAATGATATTATAAGAGAATTAAGAAAAGAAGCATTTTGTAATAAATACGAATTTGTGAAACATCCAGTATATACAAATTATGAAGCATCCCGAGATGGTGTAATCAGAAACTGTAGATTGAAAAAACCAGTCGGTAGTCTTGATAATGCTGGTTATTTTAGATTTAATGTTGCTAGAGTAAAAAGATACTTATCACATATATTCATATTCGAATGTTTTCGTGGAGTAGTTGAAAATGGACTTGTAGTTGATCACATTGATGGAAATCCCAAAAATAATCGGTTATCTAACCTGCAAGCTGTTACACCTAGTCAGAACTCTGCACGTGGAAATACTGGAAAATATCCCAAGATCCCGAAGTCGGTTATATCCATAAATGTAGAAACAGGACGGGAAATAACTTTCCCATCAATTAATGCAGCTGCCAGATATTTTGGTATTTGCATGTCTTCAGTACAACGTGTCGCAAATAAAACATACAAATCTGCATATTCAATGAAATACGATCAGCCGATAATATTTAAATATATCTAACTCTGTACTCTTAATAAATAAATTGTATATAGTTCGACTCTATATTTTGCCATGGGTACCTTCACCGTCGCTACTCTCAGTGTCACTTTCACTTTTGACAGAATCAAATAACATAATCTTTCTTAATTGCATTACACGATTATCCACAATCTTCTTTTTCTCGTATTCACGAGATAGTTCGGATCTAATATTTTCGATCGAACGTGCAAGAGGAGCAAATAGCTTTACCTGCTTTTCATTTACCACTGCCAAGGATTCTAACATAGACTGATAAACTGATTTTACGAATTTATAATTGGATGGTAATGTGTATTTATTGTCAATTTTTCTTTGTTTTAATATTTCATAATCGCATAATATTTTCTCAGGATCAAGATTATCGGAGAGATTTATTCCGTTATGTTTTAATTTTTTAATAGCAGAAATAATATCATTAATGTTTTCTTGGTTCATTATATAATAATTATTTCTTTAAAATAAAAAATAATTGACATTCAAGTTTGGCCTAAAAATATCAAAAATAATCAGTAGCATCCTAAGCGGTTACCCCCCTGATAGCCTTTGTGTCTTTCATGGAGTCCTTTTTTTGCATGATGATGTCTTTCTTATGACCGTTATTGGCACCCCATATTCTGTTTCTATTGGCTAGCATTCGTTCTGAATGTTTCCTTGTGGGGGTCTTTCAAATGAGGTAGAGAGTTCAGGCATGCTACTGATTATTTTAGGGGGTACCTTGCATAGACACATCCCCCAGCGAATTCCTAATCGAAACGAAATATTAGAAATTCAGAGGACTGTCTAGGCATTGCGGTTTCATATAACCCCCCACCTAATCAAACCCAGGGGTAAGTGCAAAATGCACTCACCACGTGGCGTGACGTGGTGAGGGGTTCATGAAACCTCGGGGCGGTGCCCCCCAATCTTAATAAAATTGGCAACCCTTGGACCATATACCCACCCCTGCGGCCATGGGAATCGAACGACAGACCTTCAGCACCAGAATTCAAATATTCTTGCACTGAGCTATGACATTCGGTTGAGTGTATATGTTCGAGAAATTGCTATATAGTATATGACTAACACGAGAGAGTATTACATTTTCTAAATAAATCAAGAAAGTTATGATTTTATTAAAATATATTCACCACTCGTATATATAAAACGATTAAAATATATTACCGCTCGTATATATAAACATTACAGACACAGGTAATATACATGCCAGTCTGAGTCATACGTCAGCCAACCCCACACAAAATCGATAAAGTACATCCTGTTCCCAGTACGGCCTTATATACATATATTTTTCGTTTTAAGGTTTTAAAATTGCTATCAGAATACAACACCGTTCACATTATAGGGCAGGAATATATCAAACAGGTTGGTTTTTAACAAGCCTGTAAGGATTAACAGACAGACCGACTAATACGATACGTATGTACAGGTAACGACGTAGTAATAAGGGACATAATCGTTCAATTTACTCCGCAGAGAGAGATAGCAGAGTTATCTCGCTTTATTATATATATACAATTGCTTTCTTCATAGGAATTGATTATTATTAATTTTGATTAGTAATTTACCCATCAGATAAAGAAATTTCTGACTATTTCATGAATTAGAGTACCTATTTACCCATCAGATAAAGAAATTTCTGACCATTTCATGAATTAGAGTACCTATTTACCCATCAGATAAAGAAATTTCTAACTATTTCATATATTTACTCATCAGATTATTAAAAATCAGTAAAAAAAATATATTATTTCAGAATCAGATTATTTTTTCCCCCCTGATTATTTACTCGGACGTTCTACGAGCGTATATACAAATTAATATATAACGTCTCTCCTCTAAGGTCCACAATATTGCCATCCTGATTTGTGAGTTTGAAATTCATTCTTGACAATAATGGATTATGTACACGCAGGTAGACTTGATTTATTGGCTCAGATACAATGAGCCACCCGGGTGGCGCTTGAATACTTGATGAATATAATATATATCCTTGCTGGGCCTGGTTACACTTTGAAAGATCTACTTGATAACTGTCATCAATTACGTCACATACTAGATTGACCGCGATCGTAGATGTTATATTAACAATACCAGGTGAGATATGGCGACCTCCACCGTATGGATCATTATTATATTTAAGAATAGTTGGTGGCGGGATTAATTTTTTCCATGAATCACATATTCTTTTAAAGTGTTCATCAATAAGATCATTAACTGATTTCTTCAGCTCCTCAGAGTTAAATCCCGGAATTATAAATGTTGATAGTTGTTCTCGCGTAATTCCGAAATGTTTTAGAAATACTGTTGTGAAAAAGCGATTGTTTGGAACACGCTGAACTGGATCGTCTTCATTAATTATATAAGCTGTAGTATATATTCTAAATGGTGGGAGTGCTAATCTTTTTTCTCTGTTAACAATAACATCATTCATGAACTCTAGGTCTGAAGCAACTTGATTCAAATGCTGTATTGACTCAGTTATTTGATTTTTTAAATCATCGTTGTAAGAAACATTAACGCTTGAAAATAAATTTTGTAGATTTTTAAATACACGTTCATGCTCAGATTTAATTGTGTTAGCATATGAATTTATTTCATCAATATCAAGTATTATTATTGTATCTTTCTTGCCGCTAATTTGCTTTGTGAAATGGAATCCATTTCTATCTATATTATGTATAGCTCCATCATCAAAATATTGTCGCCATGGATAAGCATCTTCTACTTTTCGATATTCTGGAAGTTGTATAAATTTTTTAACATCTATGACGAAGTCGGATCTCTGTGGTTCTGGTGGTGCTTGATAAGCTGGTGCAACTTCAGGCCATCCTAATACTGACCTAATCGAACTTGATAAATATCTACAGAATAATCAGGGGAATTTATTTCAATAACCGCTGATAATGTCGGTTCGTAGACAGTAATTGCTATTTTTGATTCTTTTCCTGTAATAGATTTAATTCTGCGTTGGAACTCATCATTAATCTGCTCTATTTGATAACTGCCCGTTGGAATAGCAACTACTTGCCAATCAGGAGTTCCATCAGGCTTATTCTTATTAGCGAATACTAATGAATTATTTGGCTGTAGTCCACCAAATGGTTTTGATCTAATATTGGGCCAGCTATGATAAACTCGCAATTGTGCTAATGCTATTTCCTTTGCTGGAATTGATGTTGGAAAATTGACACTAAACTCAGGATTGGTCGAACTCAACGATATCATAGTTGTTTTTGACGGAGTCGTATTAGTGACGATCTGTTGATGTAACTCCCTGTCTGTCATTATTATTATTGTTGTTATTTAATTCGTTAAAATCATTAGCGATCACCTTAAAAGCGTCATCATAGGTTTTCATCATCATCGCAAATTCAGTATCGGATATTTCACCATCACTGACACACGAAGAAATGTACAAAGATAGTTTAGAGCATGCCTCTGCCACTGTATGTAATTTAATCATATAATCGTGCAATTTAGCATTTGTACAGGTATCTATCTTTTTGGCTATAATACCGAGAACTCCAGCAATAGTCGTTGATGCTGAAACAATGATGGTTATAACAGTAGGTGCTGTCATCGTCGATGTTGATAATAATAATCCTGTTCCAGCAATAACAGCAGAAACCGAGTAAACAACCACATCAATAACAACTATACGCCTTTTGTATTTTTTTATTTTCGTGTTATAATAATCAATAAAATTATTTAGTTTAGTCAGACGCTCACATACTTGATTGCATCTGTAACGTTGAACGTCGATGCGAGACTGAGGTTGATCCATTATACTAACAAAGTCATTTAATTAAGTTTCAGTTACGAATTCTAGGCACCACCAGTAACGTCTCGGAGGTATTTCCGTTGATATTAACGTAAATATTTCTTTGATGTTCTTGGTTAGCATCACCAATAGAGGATTATGATATACATTTGGTGATAATGAAGTTGCCGCAGTAATTTCCGAACCGTACATAGATAACCTGTATAACCCAGTAACCTCTGCGGTATGTTCGAGTGTGTTATTTTGCGGTGACCATGTTGTTGATCCTGATGCTACTGTATATACGATATTTTTAATTTGTCCGTGTGGAATTTCAATCAGATTCGTTTTTTGAACAATATTAGGTATTCAACTGACAATATCATTGAGTTTCATGTTAACGTCGGAGAGTTTTATGTCAACGGTTGGTTGTTCCCCCAAAAAATCTTTAATGGTTTTGTTTATATTTCTACGAAAATTTAAGAACGTTTCTACATGTCTAGAAAAAGTAGCACTAAGTGTAGTCATTTCATCACCGATAGTTTTTAACGAAGTTGAAATAGGAATTTCCTTATCATCGACGTATTTCTTCGTTGCAGCATCAAAATCTAATTCCGGTGTTCTAAGATTATTATCGCCGTTATTATTCATATTAAGAAATGCACGCATTATACCGCCGTTGGTCAATACGTACTTAGATTCTTGATCGTCGACATATTTCTTTGTTGCAGCGTCTGTATCTGCGACTGGGTTTCCAAGGTCTATAATTTTATTTTGATTCATAATAATGCTACCTGTGAATGAATCACCAACTTTCTTAATATAATCGCTGACTGACGTACCGGAATCTTGTATTTTACCCTGATCAGTAAAAGTAACTATATTATTAACAACCGCGGTGGGAATTTGTACAAGTACATTTGACAGTTGTATATTACTAGTTTTTAATCGTCCTTGTTTATCCTGAAAAACAACTACTTCATTTTGATCCACACTGGTTATGTTTAATAAATCATCAATCTCATTTCTGAGCTGATCGAGAGTTGCGTATTTAGATAAATCAGCTTGCTGATGACCTTTACCACGAGAAGATCTTCCGTAAATGTCCACCATTATATTTACTAATGTCTGTTTAAATGTGACGTCATAGTATATTCAAGCACAACTTTGTGAGGTGGTTTTGTTGATTTTGATACAGTATCAAGTACGTTAAGTACTTCACGACCACATATTGGTGGATCAGTTAATGTTTGTGTTGGTAACGTTGAATACCATATTGGAGTACTTTGATCGCCGCTAATATACTTTAAGAATTCTTTTGGTGGAGCTAGTCCATATGAATCAAAATAAATAATTCCACGTGGATCAATTGCATATCAAACCCAATGTGTGCCTGGACCAGAGTTTTTGTCGAGATTAATAATACCGGTTTCAATATTGTTTGGTTGTTTTGGCAATTGATCACGCATAAAAACTCCTCTAAAATTTTTTATTTTTAATTTTTTAGCAGCATCTAGTAAATCAAAATTGGACATAGGAGATATCAGTAAACTGCCCCTGGTAATCTTAGGCCTTTTCCGTACCATGAATGTGGAGTCCCTGGTAATCTTAGACCCCTTCCCTTTTTTTTTTGATTCCCTGTCCGGATGCTTTCTTTAATGCCATTCCAGCTGCGGTTCCAACAGCGCTTAATGCAGCTGCTTTTGCAACAGCTGGGGCTGCAGCGGCAATTAATGCTGGTGTAGCAGCAAGAAGCGGAAATATACCACCCGTCTTAATGATGTCTATAATGGCACCCGCAGAAAGATTAAGTTTTATACCTTTATTTGATTTTTTGGTTTCATTGAAATGCCTGAGCTGACGTTCTGTAAGAGATAATTTATTTGAACCGCTCATCTGATCTTTCTTTAGCAATATTTTTAATCCACAGTCATTTTTTGATGCTGATTGTATCCTTTTAATCTGACCAGGAGTCAGACTAACACTAACGTGATTATACGACATTATAATATTCATAAACGATCTAATTACATGTTTCCTACTGGAGCATCAACGACTCTCATTCGTCCACCAACACCTTCAAGTAACATTGATTTATCGCTGAGTATAACAGCAATTGCTCTGTAATTGGCAATAGCTCCTATTGTCACACGAGCTCGAAAGTATATATCGACTACTGACTGTCTGGTTAAATCTAAATGTTCGAGCGAAAAGTAATAAATCGGATATAGGGTTGTAAAATCCAATTGTGATATTTGTAAACCAGTATCAATATTTTGATCACGGTCCCATGAACGTCATTAGACGATGATATGCACGTGCTACATGATTTTGATCGAAATTTAGTAATATATCCTCAGATGGTTCTTGATGTCCATTTATTCTTAAAGAAACCTCGGAAACACCAAGATTGTCAAATATCATAATACTACGTAGTTGATTATCCACCCGTGCAGCATCTTGAAGCGCAATAAATATATGTAGTGGCGCAGAAACACCTTGCTGAGAAGCTATTTGCCATGTAAATAAACCATTAATATTACTCTGGATAGCATCTGTGGTCATTGTTAACCATGACAACGCTGATTTACCACCTTGACTCATAAAAGCAAGTAACCGATCTTCTTCAGGTACTGTTGGAGTCATCACCGGCATCCACAATGAAAGTTTTGTCAGAATTACTCTACCAGCATCACCAGCGGGTCGCCATATTGCATCATTGTCAGTTGCTTTTCGTACGCGTACAACTGTGTGCTTAGCTCCGAAAATGACTTTTCTGACATTTCTACAAAATCCAAATATGTGTGAAAGTGGAATTGCACATGAAAATGCTTTTCTTCCACCACGCAACATTGCTCGACGTGATCTAAATCCTAAGTTAAAATCTGGATCTACATTAATAATCATACTTTCTACATCCGCATCGGCGTTTCTAGCAAAATTTCTTGGTCGTCCTATTTCATATTGTCGATGCTCTGGAGAATCAGTTGTATCCTTTGCAAACATCATTGATGGACCAGTTGATCTTGAATAATCGTCGCTGTATCTTGCAAGACCTAATATCGTTGTAGGAACATCAACGTCCTTCTGAATTGATTCAATATTTTTACCATCAATCATGTACGTTGCGCTATCAAATAACGCCATAATACCATTATTAACAAAACCGACACTAACATCGTCTCCATATGCTACTGATGCTGCAGGATTAGCGATATTTAAAATTTCACCTTCAACCTCAATAAAAGCCTCTGCGGGTAGGAAATACCTACTTGTATCCTGAACCTGTAGTTCAATTTGTCCACGCTGATCTGGAATTCGAGCGTCATAAGAATAATATTGATAATCACGCACAGACTCATCTTTGAGTACTGGTGCGTCCATGTCGAATGCGGGATCAGATATGCGCTTAAACATATTTATTATAATTATTATCGTCTAAAACGAAGACCACTTCCTGCTATCAGACTAGCGGTTATATTTTTTTTCTTTTTCTGACATTGGTACATCAGCCAACTCTGCTAGTTTTTGATTAGCAACTTGATTTATTATTTTACTGACATTTGGAGGCATTACTTCAGTACTAGGTAATTTTACTGGTGGTTGAGGTTTTCGTCGTATTAATCGTGCTAGCCTATCTTTAATCGCTGAAAATGCTTTACCAGCGAGATTACCCATAGCACCAATACCTTTTTTACGAACAACATCAATAGCTTTCATTCCCAGTTGCTTTGCGATCGGTATTGTTTTTGGGGCTATCCTTCTAAATAGACCCTGAACAACATCACCTAGTCCATCTCCGTAGGTTGTCTTGTATACTGGTAATCGTGAGTTTATTACTCTGACCATGGTTGGTCCACGTTGAGTACTATTTACGATCATTTTATTATAGTAATTGTATTTAATTACGTACTCAGTCACTGTAGTAGTCATCGGCAATTTCGTTAATAAGAGACTGATAAACATCAACGTCCATGATACCGCCTGTAAATAACCGTCTGCAAATATCAGCTGCTTCATGAATTATTTCTGGAGAATTATTACCAGCTCGTTTTCCTCCGATGAGGATTTCTAGTCGTTCAACGTCAGAGATAACGTTATTAGGACATAGAGTAAAATCACCTCCATGAGTAGTAAATCCACTTCCACTTACGTTGCCAGAAGAGGTGTCTGACGGCCAATATTCTTCTTTCTCCTCTTCCTTTTTGCTTGATTTTTGTTGGTTTGGAGATTGTATCAATTGCTGTGGTAGTGGTGATAATATTTGTGGCAATTGTTGTTGTGGTGGTGATACTTGTTGTGGTAGTGGTGGTAGCACTGGTGATCGTGGTAATTTAAATCGTGGTTGTTTTTGTGGTCTTGGAGATTGTGGCAATTGTTGTGCAATATAGTTATTTATCTTATTTTTATAGTCAGTAAAATTTGGACCGTTTTTTCGAATTCGATTAACGTTATAGCGTATACGATATATCCATTTGTGCCAAGTATCCTCATTTGCGGGATCACCAACAAATTCAGATTTTAAAAATTGTTTTCGATTATAATAACCTCTTGCAGCAATATCAATTAATTTTAGATCATCAGCTTTTCTAATAAAATTAATAGATTCTTCAGTAAACTTATCAACCAAATTAATCCTGGATCTTGCTTCTGGTTCTTTTTCTGATTCCGGTATACGATCTTTTATATCGCCTATTTCAGCACGAGCTTGGTCAATACCTCCAAGTATTTCTTTCATTGGTTGAGCAGCAGCTATTTCAGCTGGAAGTTCTCGTAGAATCTTTTTTGTTTTCTTAGTTCTTTCTGCTATTTTTCCAGTTGTCTCTGCAATTTTCTCAGATACTGGAAGAAGAGGTTTAGTTGTCTCTGTAATAGGTTTAAATAATTGTTTTGTATCCTCTTCAAATTCAACATGAGATTCGTGACGTTCTTGTAATTGTTGCTTGACAGCATCACGAACAGGTAAATATTTTCTAATTGCTTCTAGTCGCTCTCTTGCTAATCTAGCTGAATGTGGTTCGCCTATAACGACCATTATTAATAATATTTATACTGGCTGTTTAATTTATAGCAGCAGGCAGGGTGAATGACAAAAATTGAGTGACCTAGTAAGTAAACTAAACGCATTATAAAAATAAAAAACAAAAAGTCAAAAATAAAGTAACAAAAATGATTTATTATCCGTTTTTTCAAACTATACGGTAATAATAAAAGTTAGAAGGTTCGGTTTAGTGTTGTTGACCTTATCTTTTAGTTCCTGTATGAACCTTTATTTTACGAAAATAAGGTCAGGAACACAAGTTGTCTGTTCGCCCTGCCTGCTGCTGATGTTCATCCTTTTAATAAGAAATGCGCTCTGACCTCACACCACAGCATACAGGTCATACTATCTGATATAGTGTAGGAAGACCCAAAGGAGACTCGGATTAACAATCTTTGACATGCAACTTTACCCTATAAATCTGACAAAACCGGTAAGGATTTATACAGTCTCGTTTTGAAATACGATTTTGTAAAATCCTTATTTGTTCTGGCCACGTACATTAACATTTGAATCTCGGGGATTTGCGCAGGTAACTCCGACATTCGTCCGAATATTCAGATTTTAGAAAATTAAGTATGATAGCATAAATAAGCACTGATTGTTGACAAGTGAAACTTTAATATCTATCGGATCATTATAAAAACTAATCGTCTGACAGGATAATTACTACCCTCTGGCGAGCGGCTTTGAACAATTTCGAGCCATGAGTAATGCATTCTGTATGTAGGTACATCTATCTGTCTGAATTAATTACAATGTATCGTTATTCTTAGGCCGATAAATCAGCCCCGCACCTGTACTGACACTGCCTAAAAGTTTCCGAGCTCATATGAAGTCATATGGCCCATATACACAATGTAAATAGAAGTAAATCACAGTATGTTATGTATTATGTAATATCAATGTAGAAAAAATGGATGTCATTAAACTTTCTAATTTGGTATAAAAAGTAAAACACCAAATAGTTTTAGAGAAATTTAATTAGATTAACAAATATCTGCTAGCTCAAGTTAACTGGTATATGTAATTGTCACCACCATTCAATTCAGTTTCATATTTCAAAAATGTTTTAAATCACCATCGATAAGTAATACATAACAAAATATGTACAACTATAACAAATGATAAATTGCTTACAAAGCATTTCACAATACAATATTTTATCAAGTGTTGCGAGTTTCAATATCAACAGGGCGATCTTCAGTTTATGAAACATGGAGTTGCCCTTTTTGTATTACATGGAGTTGTCCTTTTGTTTATATTACATGGAGTTGCTTTGTTGTTGTTGTTGTTATAGGGTTTAACGCCATTTTTCAACACAAGATAGGCTATACATGGCGGCCAGTATTAATGGTGGAGGAAGAACCCTGGAAAACCCCGGGAAGAACCACCGACCCACGAGAAGCTACTGGCAGGCTTTCTCACGTACCCACGTTAGCCGAGCCTGGACTCGAACTCACGCAGACAGAGGTGAGATGGCAGTGATCCGTAACGATCAGCGCTTTAGACCACTCGGCCACTCGGGGCCCCCACATGGAGTTGCTGTTTTGTATGTTACATGGAGTTGCCCTTTTTATCTTACATGGAGTTGCCCTCTTTATATTACATAGAGTTGCCCTTTTGTATATTACATGGAGTTACCCTTTTTATATTACATGGAGTTGCCCTTTTTATTTTAAACACACCTTAATACATGCCTTTTTTGGATGTATGCACTATAGTGTAGTATTAATAAATAATGTCCATATTCATAGCCATTTGTTATCATCAAACATCTGGCAAGTAATTATTACTATAAAAATTAACTGGCTGCCTCGATGTGTCCTTGGGAAAGGTTCTGAGCTCCCATTTTTTATAGTATAGCCAGTAATGTGTTAAAAGTCCCAGCAAGAACAAAACACACACACACACACACACACACACACACACACACACACCTGTTAAATTAAAGGAATTATGGTGTAGGTTTATCATCATCAAACAAATCTTAATGCAAGTAAAATTTCTTAAACTGTTGTATAATAGTACACTGTAGGTGAAATTGAATTTGTCATCAAGCAGGTACTAACTTTAGCGTTGGAGAATTGTGGTATTTAGCTGTTTCGAATTTTTTGAAATTATTAAAATGTGTTTTCTAATAGTAAATATTATCCACTTGCTTTTAAAACACAAACAAATTGGGATATTACGATACTTTCGTCTGTCCACTCATTCATTTGTCTATGACATTTTCTCGTAAACTGTTTGATGGCATTTCATATGTTTATGTGTTGTCCCTTGTGTCAACCATTTGTAAGAGGGACATCCTCCTCCTTTGCAATATCCATCTCTTTTGTCCCCGGGAGGTAAGTGTCAAGTAAACATTAGGCGTGCAGATTTGTGATGATGAGCTATTTCAGCCGCTGTTGTTTTAAATGAATTATCTACGCTTGTAACAGATTTTAAGGCAGAAGGCAGTGATACCATGGCCCATCAAGAATGGTGTGTGTAAACTGGTTTCGAAATTCATTTTGTGTATCTATGAAAAATATGGCTACTTAAATCAAGTTTCACTAAGATAGCAATGAATTTTCGCTCTCTGGGCTAAATAGCTTGTCTTCTGCATGTTTTCCTTTAGTATCCAAATGCTACATGTATGTTTATAGCACTTTTCCAAAAATGGGGAGTTGCGAGCTGATTTTCGTGTGGATCTATACGTTCAGGGCTTTCTATAACGAGAACAAACAGACAATGCAAATTTACTTTAGCTTTTTTATATTTGCTCTGTATCATCACCTCAACTGTAATTTCCTCCAAACCGCCTAAATTCTCAGAGCTACATCTGGTAATGAAGTCATCCCTTTTTTGATAAGAGGTTTAGAAGTTAGGTACCTTGGGTGTATCATCAATGAAAATAGTGTTCCACTTTCTTTTGCAGGTTTGCAGTCTGGCTAGGATCCATCTTGACCACAACCTTATTGTCACACTGTCGTCCATTATTGTTCAGATTAGGGTGGTGCTGGTCATCCCCAGGCAGGACAATATCCATCCCAGCAAGCAGGGCAAGACCCACCACATGGTGGATATTATCCACCTCCACAGACTGGCCATATCCACAGCAGGGCTACATTTCACAGCAAGCACAGACTTTTGTGGTAAGTCTTGTGTGATCTTCAATCGGTCCTCATCATTTCAAAATGTTTCGAATTTAGCGCTTAATGATGTCCAAATAAACATCTGGGTTTTGTTCTCATAAGCCAAAGACATGAAGGCATCACTATCAAATTATGCTATAATCCTGTAGTTAATCACTGAAAATACTTCAGATCTTATAGATATAAACATTATCAGCATGCTCTTTAATATAAACAGAGTTCCCGTCCCATGGCTTGAAATAGGACATTTTTTCCGCTGATCTACAGGATCACCACAACAACAATTTTAGCGCATCTGGATGGAACTCCTAGTGAGTTTATTGTATGGCATGTGCCCATGGACCGTCCATCAACATCTGCTTGTTACCACTCTGGATGTCACGTGTTTGATTTGATTTTGATAAAACTTGGAATATAGGTTTATGTCATCAGCCTCTTGGACAAGTTCAAATATGAGTGAGATCTATGCATACTAATGAGATGATATTTTATCTAATAGGCTGGACTTGTTACAGCTCTTCAGGCAGTTTTATTTGGTCTGACTTTGAATAAGATATAGAAATATGGGGTTATATAGAATAAGGTATGGGAATATGGGGTTATACTGAATAATGTATGGACTATGGGGTATTATTATTAAACTGTTGGATGACTTCTGTCTTGAGCGAGAGCCATGCATGAGGTGATTTTGCATCTGATTGGTTCCTTGAGCATGAGCCATACTGATTAATGAAGTGATTTTGCATCTGATTGGCTGAAGTTTTTTTTCCACTCGAGAAGTCATATTTCTCATCTGATTTTGATAAACCTTGGAATGTAGACTTATACGATGAAGATCTCAAATGAGTTCCATAATGGGCAAGATCCAGTTAATTTTAATGATTTGATCCTGCATCGATTAACTTGTTACCGCTCTGAAGATTATCTTTTTGATCTCTATTTTAAGTAAAGTAAGTAAAGGCACTTATATTATGAAGATATCTATTATGTATAAGATCTGTGCATATTAGTAAAATTCAGCAAGGTTAGAAATAGTTTTCAAATAATTTGAAAATTTATGATTTATTTAATTCGGAGCATTTCTGCAGTGTATTAAATGTATATAGTTATAGTGTATATTGTTACTTTTTCCACAGTAAATCAAATGCCAGTCACTGCTCTTTCTAAACAGTTGGGCATTTTGATGGCATTTGGTCATGACACCACTTGTTCAGAGCCAGATTAAGGCTTTGTAGGGCCCAAGGCACTTATGATAGGGTGACCCTTATTGCTCAACACCTTGAACTATCCTTTATATGTGTACAATTATTATAGCTATATTAGACTAAGTATTGGATGGTTTAGACAACATGTATATCTATATATATATATATAGAGAGAGAGAGAGAGAGAGAGAGAGAGAGAGCAAGCACTAAACTAAATCTGTTTATGATGTAATAACAATAATGGTTTTTGGTACATGAGATTTGTTCATAAACCAGGTCTGAAAGATGAATATGCATACAGAGGTCACCTGTGCACAAAGGCCAGTTTGATCTTTTCACATGTGTGGCTGTTATTGCCAGGTTTGACTATATGCTCAAAGTTTTGCTTTCCTCTCTACTGTTTCAGTACTCTATGATTCCAGGATGTTTGTGAATTTGCATTTACAGGCTGATGTATGTCAGCCACCAATTGGAGAGATATCAGACCCACCTGGAGTTTGCTATAAAGCATACGATTAGCTACTTAGTTTTCTATATCAGCCTATTATTATTTATGAAAATGGATACATTGCCAGTCAAAGCAGACAGGCTGATGAATGTAGAGAACTGGAGTTCATCGGCCCACAATGTCCATAAATGCATTTTCAAAAATATTGTTATACAAATGCAATGATGAGTTTCGTCTTCTAGGCCAGAGAGGCTCTTATCCAGGCAGATATCGCTGGTGTTGAGTCATTTTCAAATCTGATCTTAAGCTGACCAACATCAGCATCATCGTTGGGATTGCTATCAACAGTGTCAACAGAGTTTAATCAAATTAGGGCTCAGGGACAATTAGTTTAGCAACCAGTAAATTTTAAAAAAATATAGATCAATTGATTAGAGATGCAAAAATTGCTGTGAAAGCACCCTTCTTCAATTACAGAGATTCCTCTCTTGGGAGGTGCCTTGCAAGAGAGGCCAACTCTTTTATAAGGCCACCTTGCCTAACACCATAATAGTATATGCCAATCACTATGCCCCTCCCCTCTCATGAGAGGCAACACATTTTATTGCAGAAGGGGTCACCTTATATGTGGGACAACTGTAATATTTAAATAAGCTCAGATATTCAGGTTTGTGTACAAATGTTTTGCCTACTAGGAGTTCAATTGTATGTTTTTTAAAAAGTGTGCACTTTTTTTAATAAACAGTTTTTGACCCAATAATCACCAGAGTTAAAGTAAACCTCATCATACCTTACACTGGTTTTGGAGATGGAGATAAACAGGATAATGTTACAATTCAAAGTCTACTATTGATGGACCAATTTTATCTTAGTGCCATTGATACAGAGAATACACAGTACTATAAATCATGCTTTTAAGGTAGTTAGAAGAAATATATACTGCTTTTTATGTTAGCGTTCTCCAGTTATATTTGCTGCTTGTAAATTGTATGTATGGCATAGGGATGACAAATTTAATTTTTCTCACTTGTACACTTAACAAGAAGAAATACATGTTACTTTCCAACCAAAGAAATCAACTTTTCCTGCAAAAACTGTCTTCTTATGTAATGGGTTTCATTCCATGCACAAAAATATAATTATCCTTAGATTGCCCCATTTTATTTTAAATATGTCAACTTGAAAACAGCTGGTTCATGTTAAACAAAGCAACAGCTTCACGATCGAGCAGTCCACCTCATTAGCACTAATGTACCTCAATAACAATAGCATGACTATCCACAACATTAGTCCTAATATACCTGAATATGAATAGCATAACTATCCACCACATTAGCACTGATGTACCTCAATATCAACAGCATCACTATCCACCTCATTAGCACTTATGTACCTCAATATCAACAGCATCACTATCCACCTCATTAGCACTTATGTACCTCAATATCAATAGCATGATTATCCACCTCATTAGCACTAATGTACCTTGGTATCAATACAGAGTGCATAATTATAATTGAAAGTATTTTATAGGTTCAATTTATGGAATTCAAAGAGATTGAGTGAATTTCAACAAGAAATATAAGAAAAAATACATACTTTGCAGCTTTAAGTAAATTTTTCTAGCTTCAGATTAGAGGCACTTCACATGATTTCAGTCTAAAATTTTGAAAAATTACAATTATTTTTATCTATAATTAACATGAGGACACGACGTTACTTTCTCAACTGGTGTTTTGTTTTTGTTATTGTTCTTTTTCTAATTGTTATTATTATTCTTCCAACATAACAAGGTGGTGGGACAAAATTTGTTTGCATAATCATGGGATGCCTATTTTCATTAACTGTAGAAAACAAACAAGGAAAGAATTATCTCAGCTGTAAACAGATTATAAAAATTTGACACTCCTATTGTTCTTTATTCATTCATTCAAGTGTCCAGCATAGAGCATCAATATTTCCCAGGGTGTTTACGTTCAGTTTGCAACAATAGACTTTCATGTAAAGCTCACATTTCTAGTCAACCTAAATATTACTTAACTAATGAACCAGTCCTAATTTAGGCGATCTGTTACTGGAATTAATATCAACCAAAACATTGAAAGTTTCATATTTTAGTGGCTTTATATTTAATATAATGGAAAATTGATACGAAGTTCATTTCATGTATTTTTAATTATATAAATGACTAATGAATTTGAGTAAACTGGTGTTCATTTGTCTGCAGTCAGTGTGTAACTAGAGAAGTTTCATAGGATCTCACCATAAGAGAAGAACTAGACTGGTTGACATGATTGAAAGGAGTATCTACCAGACAAAAGACTGATTCATCAAATATTCAGTTAATGAAAGTTCATTCCCAGAATACATGTATTGTAAAACAAATTAATTATCAATTTTCTTTTGGTGTTATCAATGTCATACTAAGTGACATTTTAGGGTACACCCTGGTTGGTAACAATTTGGAAGCAGGTAATGAAGACATGTTGATTATAGTAATCATCAAGATTAAACAGCCGATTACAACCCCAACAGTACCGACAGTGACAGATGTTGTCTAGAGAAGAAACACATCAAAACTGCAAAACTGGATACAAGTTTGCCAAGCTAAGCGCGCTCATGGTGAAGTGCACTTGTCCAGCAGATTTGTCAACTTGTCCAAAATGTCTGGTGATTGTTTTCTTTTTTTTTTTTTTCTTTTTTTTTTTTCACAGTCGTAGCATATTAATCTCTTCTGGTTTATAAACTGGTTCATGTATATGATATAGTTTTTGTTAATTTTATATTGCTCAATATCTATGCATGGACACCATACATCCAAATTTAATCATATATACTTATGACCAGAAGCAAATTTATTTGATTTCTATCCCCTCACCAACAAAATTGGGAGGGGAAATATCATTTTCCCAGTTTTTTCATGTGTTTTACATTTTTTTATATGTTGATTGGCTTGATTGTTTGTTCGTTTTTTACGAACCCCATTAACCTGCATTCATGACGAGTCGTATGAAAATGCAGCTTCATTCAATAATACAAAAATTAAGCAAATGTCTCGCAAATTATATACGTAAGTAATTTATAATTTCACCTGCTTTTTGTGACATCATCAATATCTTAAACCCTATTTCACAGACTTATCGAAACTGGAATGTGGATGCATCCCTAGGAGAATAAATCAACCATATCAAAAAGAGGTCACAAATTTATACACTTAACGAAACTGGAATGTGGATGCATCCCTAGGAGAATAAATCAACCATACCAAAAAGAGGTCACTAATTTATACACTTAAGTGACTTTTTGTTTATTCAGTACGCAATTATTATCCTAGACCCTATTTTCCCTTCATGAAATTTTGAATGTGGATACATATTTGTGAAATGAACTCAACCGTTTCAAAGCTAGGCCACTGTGACTTAATTTACATGCTAGAGTGACGTTTGTATTTATTCAGCTATCAGTTACTTACACCCTCAACATACTGCGTCCAAAATTTCCTAACACATGAAAATTGATATGTTGATGCAACTTAAGGAGTTAGCCTTGCCATACAAAATAAGGTCACTCTGACATAATGTTTAGTCTTCAGTGATGTTTGAATTTTCAGCTATTTATTTGCTACATTTTCAATATTCTTGACCCTATTTCTACACTCATGATTGTGGATGCATTTCAATGAGAGTAAATCAGCTATACCCAAAGTAGGTCACCACGATCTAATTATCAATGTCAAGTGAGTTTTGTATTTTCTTCCATCCTGTTTGTATTTAGTCTGCTATTCCAAAAGTGCTGCTGTTGGTTTAGTAATTTTTGTCTAATAGTAAACATATGATTAAAAATTGTAAAATAGCTAAATATCACAGACATTACTGATGTTACGTTGTGAAATCAACACTTGCATTTAAAGGTAAGCAAAGTGTATCTAGTAGTATTTTGTGTGATAAGCAGAAAAAATAATGTGATTTCTTTTATGACTGTTAACCTTATCCTCATTTTCTAATGTACACTTTTCTAATGTCACCATTTTTAAAAATTGACTTTGACTTACTGTGTCTGATGCTTTTTATTTTCCATTTTTAGCTCTACTGGTCATAGACTAGAAGAGCTTATGTGATGGTCAGTTGCCTGTCTTCTGTCATCCAATATCTGCTCATCTTTAATGCAGATGTATTATCGCTACTCATCCTAAATTACTTGGAGGATTGCCATGAAACTTCATACGTACATTCAAACCATAGTTGGTCCTATATAAAAATGGCACAGTTCTGATACCCAATATGGCCACCACAACAGCCATATTGAAAATCTTGAAAGCCTTATTATCACTAGTCTTCCTAAATAGGTTGTCATATCACCATGCTAAACTGCTTGGAGGATTGCCTTGCAACTTTATATACACATTCATCCCATGGTCTAGTTGGTCCTGGAACAACTAGGAAATCTAATATGGCCACCACAGTGGCCATCTTGAAAATCTTGTTATCAATACTCTTCCTGGATGGATCATCACATGAATGCGGATTTTTTTCTAAAATACCTTTTATGTTGTCTAAAATGACCACCATTGCAGCCATCTTGAACATTTTTTTATTGCTATTCCTCCTGTATGGATGGTCATATCAACATAGGGTTTTCACTAAAAGACTTCATGATGATTTATTGGTCATATATGAAAATGGTGCCGATCTGACATCCAGTATGACCACCATGACAGCCATCTTTAAAATCTTGTTATCGTTACAGTTCCTGAATGGATGGTCATACTGATGTGGGGTTTTCCCCAGAAATGTCCAGTTGGTCTTAAATGAAAATGGCTTATACCTGACATCCAGTATGGCCACCACAGCAGCTATCTTGAAAATCTTGTTATTGCTACTCCTGAATGGAAGATCATATCTCTACTCCTCTCCAAATGGATGGTATATCAAAATGGGGTTATTGACAAAAGACTTCTAATGATACGTAGTTAGTCCTAAGTGAAACTGGTGCTAGTTGTACATTCAATATGGCTGCCATGACAACTCTTAAAATCTTTTTGTCACTGGACCCCCTGAAAGCATGATCTTTATGACATTAACTTGTCACTAAAAGACTTATAATGATGTTCACATTGATCTAATTGAAAATGGTGCCAAGCTGATATTCAATATGTGAACCACATCAGCTAATTTAAAAATGATGCCAAGCTGATATTCAATATGTGTACCACATCCGCTAGTTTGAAAATCTTGTTATTGCTGAAAAATATCTGAGATGGCTTCAGCACCCAAGAGATAAAAGGAAGAAATGAAATTTCTTTTTGTCCAGCAGAGTGTCAGTCCATTTGAGGGACTCTTGTTTAATTTGTCTGACCATAAGGCCTGGTGAAATTATGGCATGGCCTTGCATTCATGATGCGGAGTTGATCATCCGTCAGCATTTGATATGTTATTGTTTCTTCAAAAACCATTAGATTGGTTTCAATCAAATTTGGCAGAGAGCATCCATGCATGAAGAGCTCTCAGTTTATGCAAATGATTTCAATCCCCCGTTAGATATGGTCACTGTTACTAAATAAATGAAACAAACAATATCTAAATGACTTCTTTTAAAGGCACTCTACAGAATTCAGGCACTCGAAAGCAAATTATTAAGAGTGGTTCAAATTTTAACAGTGACATCAATCCACAATAAAATATGACTGCCATTACTAAAGCTGCATAATTCCTGGGTTCAAAATTAAGATTCATTTTCAATTATCTCACAGGAATACCAAAATGTGTACTGATCCTGCCTCAATTTCACCCATTCTGCCAAAATAAAACAGAAGCCAGTTCAGTTTTTATCCAAAATTATTATTCATTGACATTAAGTCAAATAATAATAAATTTCACCAACATGACTCATGAATGAAGTACCCCACTCACATTTATATTTATCTGAATACTCTATGCAGAAAGTGCACATCACAGCATTTCCTGGGTCGTACTTTAGCCATTTGTTTTCAATTTCTCAGCATTTCGGGTGCATTCTTAGTCTCTTCTCTTGATCAAAATTTGCAGTTGCATGCACTCATGTTATCATCTACTTTCTGCCGTTTTTGGAAGCAGTTTGTGCACCTTGCAAATAGTTCCAGTTGTAACTGCACAATGCGTTGAATGATTACCAACAATGATATCAACACTAAAGTACTTAGCTACGATGTCGTAGCCTCAACTTCATTTGTTGTGGTTGAGGTAGGAGTAGGTGTACTAATATTAGTACTATAAAGCACGTTGTTCGGTATAATTCCGGATTATTCTTTGAGTCGGTAAACGTGGCCGTTTTAGATTGGCCACTATTAGCATGATACCCAATAACATTTTTTTTTTTGATCGTTATGAACGAAATCAGTGCTTCGCCGCAGTACACCAGACTTGTTTCACATGTACTATAAGATACTAACCATTTAATTTGGAAGGGGAGGGGCTGTGATTTTCTTTTGAGCTGAGGTTTTCTTTTCTTTTATCTGAAGACAATTCTTTTTTATCGATTAATATGATGGATTTAATATTGTGTTATTTTGCTATAAACCAGAGCAAAGGTATTGTAGCATTATACATGTGTAACGGACCAATCAGAACCCTCTGTGCATGAGTCATAGTTCCACTGGTACTATCTATTGTTCCCACGAGTTAGCAAGCTTCGCGAAAGAATGGCACTTTAAACACGTTACATCGAGTCCCACATACCCTCAGTCGAACGGCCTAGCAGAGAAAACAGTTCAAACTGTAAAGAGAATTCTCTCAAAAGCAAAAGCCGACAGCAGAGAACAACTTATAGGCATAATAGAGTATCGAGCCACTGCTCTTGATATCGGGTTCTCACTAACAGAATTGTTGATGGAGAGACAGCTCAGATCAGTTCTCCCAACAACCCGCGAAAAATTAATTCTCAAAATACCCATCTCCGCTGAGTTCAAAAAGAAAATTACATTTCGTAAGAAGAAAACAAAGAATTATTATGATAAAAGTGCAAAGCCATTAAAATCACTTACGAAAGGGGAATCAGCCAGAGTTCAATTGAAAGATCAAAACTGGGAACCTGCTGTTGTAATAAGAAAACAGCGAAAGGTCATACACAGTTCGCACCAAAGATGATACCATTTATCGTCGCAATAGACGTCAGCTCATGAAAACTAATGAAACACACCCCCTACAATGTAATATAAATGCGCCTTTCTCTCAGACTGAAACACACTGTGTACAGCTGTATCACTTACCGCAAATGCCAGTAAATCAATTTCAGAATCAATGGAATCTCAATGTTTCAGCCAAAGTACGCCTGAGCCTGACGCAACAATCCCACAAGATTGTCAGCAAAGCGGATACTACACACGTTCTGGAAAGTTAGTAAAACCAAAGATAATGATGTCAGTATAATATCAGTTCCTAAAACCTGGACATATCCTGGATAAGAAACAGTTGTGAAATCTTGCACTTACAGATAAGAGAGACTTAGCTAATATAACAGTCATTAGTGTAGCAGAGTGTATGGTTTTGTTGATAAACACAGACGATGATTCAAGATAAGGACCAGCAGTGTACATTAAATAGTAATCAAACAAGCAACAGGATCGTTAAAAAAATGTTCAATGCATTCTCAGTCTGTATCAGAGATTTATTCGTTGATCATTGTAATCATTGCTATCAAAGACGCGCTTGATTTTGATATATTAGTTATAATGGCTCATGATTCATTTAGACAGTTTCTTAAAAGTTTTATTAAAACTTTTTCTTTGTAAGAAGAGAGATGTAACATTATACATGTGTAACTGACCAATCAGAACCCTCTGTGCATGAGTCATAGTTCCACTGGTACTATCTACAGGTGTCTGCCTCTTTGATACCACTCTCTGTTGAGACCTCGCAGTAGTCACTTGTATATATTAAAGTTATTGATAGTTAGAACACGGTGTCTCATCTTATGTTTTAACGCAATAACACAACAGGTATTTTGCAAGCTGGTGAAAGGCGGAAATAAAACTAACAAGTTTCAGGACCCTGTTCCAAAACATTATACTCGTCCTACCTGATATAAGTGCAGGACAACGTGGTACATATTATGGTATGTTCAGAAATACCGCGATACCAGATTGTTCAGTTCTCAACCAAGTATCTTCCCTGAAGTTTGCGAATGGCCAGCACTTTGAGCACGAAAGAAGCCTATTGATTTTGTGGTCAAAAGTTAAGGTTACTGTCAATGAAAGAAGAAAATGAGAAAAATAACTTTTGTTCAGGACCACATAGCATTACCAGAGTTTAAAATGACAACAACGTTTGTAGACAGCCTTAAATTCACGTGACAATCTATAAAACAGTTGGCAAAACCCCTGAACGATGGCAAATTTACAGAAACTCTAAAACAGGTTACAGATATCCAGTCTGAATATCTGAGATAGGATATAGACCTGCATTAATACATGCATAGCTATGAATGGTTTAAATCATTAGAAAAGTTTCACTCATCACTCAACCAGGCCCGGCCCTAGGATGTGCGGAGTCCAAGGCAGCAAGCGATGAGCGCGGGGCCCCAAGCAAAACTATTGCATTGCGGAGAAGCGCGGGGCCCAAGGCGGTTGCCTCGTTCGCCTTGCCCTAGGGCCTGGCCTGCATTCATCGATTCAAATGGAACAAATGATGCTTACCAACATTATAACCTTATAACATTAGGTGATCTTCATAACTATTACATACATAAAGATACGTTGAAAGTTAGGTGGCGTTTAGAAGAAGTTAGGTACGACTATTTTTTTTTAAAAAATGGCAAACTAGACCCTTCTCATTATTACAGAGCTCCTTTATTGTTCCATGATATATTATTAAATATATCAGATGTAGAATGCGAACGTTTGGCAGACCATTGATATGCGAACGTTTGGCAGATGCGAACGTTTGGCAGACGATTGATATGCGAACGTTTGGCAGACGATTGATATGCGAACGTTTGGCAGACCATTGATATGCGAACGTTTGGCAGACCATTGATATGCGAACGTTTGGCAGACGCGAACGTTTGGCAGACGATTGATATGCGAACGTTTGGCAGACGATTGATATGCGAACGTTTGGCAGACGATTGATATGCGAACGTTTGGCAGACCATTAATATGCGAACGTTTGGCAGACCATTGATATGCGAACGTTTGGCAGACCATTGATATGCGAACGTTTGGCAGACCATTGATATGTTTCTGATAACTGAAAGCACGACTCAGCACATATAACATTAAAAAAATAACGTATACTTCTTGGATAAAGATATTCAGACAAAGTCTGATGTTGAGCACAAAGGGTCTTGGTCAAGGTAATTCATTATGTACCTTGATCCCAACAATTATTATAGATGGAGAATGTCTCAGTACATGTCAGTAAAATTTCAGATAGGCATCTGGAATTGGGTCACAATTATTACTTGTGGTTCAGTACCTACTAATGTAGTCCCTGTCTATTTTTGGAGAAATTTTTCCTCTCTCATTTTGTTTGTGATACAAGAGTTAGATTTAGGCATTATTGGTATTAATTTAAAGACAATTGTGTATTCTTTAACATGTGATCATTAGGCATGGTTGTCTTTGCGTATTTTGGTGAAAGTGCACAGTGAGTAATGAGGCATTAATGCTGATCCGAAAGTGAAATCTATGACCCATTGTACGTTGCGTTAGTTACAGTCCATCCGCTCGAAAAAAAAAAATGCCAGATAACCTATGACAAGAACTTCACCGTGAGTTCATCTTGATGGCACTTTAGATTAACATTCAGTACTGAGAAACAATTGTAGAGACTGTATAGGAACATTAATTGTGATCTGAGTCATGTCCTTATCATATTCATATAAAGATTAAATTGATATCCCAAGTTTATTGTTAAAGAGAGAGACATGAAAGTTTTATATGGTGCGTACATTGGCTGTAAAAATAGAACTATACATTAAAATTTACAAAATTAAAATTTAGAAAAAACTTAAGTGAATATTTACAAATTTATAATTTTAAAATTTGTGTACAAAATGCAAATGTATAGAGTCTTTGGGGTTGATGTTGATTATTATGGACATTTAAGTATCACTGCATTTTATATAAGTTGTAGTGGTTGATATGTTTCGAAACTCTGTCAGAGAAAATGTCTTTCAAAGTCAGAATAAGGTCCTTACTCAAAACATATAAAGACATCTTTCTAGCTGATATTGTGCCTTCAGGTCATTTAATGTATTTTTTGGGGTCCGAGCAGTTAATTTATGTGTTTACGATGGGGTAATTATATGAGTAACATAAATCTGCTTGTATGGCTTTCAGTGTTATTTATAAACATAGTTACATGATACTAAATAAGAGGATGGAAATGAAAACTCTATAATTAGGTTGTTTACTAAACTCTATAATTAGGTTGTTTACTAAGTTATTTTAAACTCTCAGAGGATGAAAATGTTAAAAGGAATATAGGTTAAACGGATGAAGTATACTTTCTCCAAGTCTATTTACCTTGGATGTAAGAAAACAGGAAAATAAAATGAGTCTAACACAAAATGCATTACTTCTTATTGTTCATTTTGGTTAAGACAGTGATTGACAATGTGCAGCATTGTGGCATAAGCTAATGTCACATTATAATGAAATATTTTACTTGATGAATTATTAATTACTAAGGATACAGGAGTTGCTCACGGTCTTTTGTTATCAGCTACTTTGCTTTGCCTGAGAAGTCGTTTTCTAGGGAAGGTGGTCTTATTCAGGGAGTTGAGGGCGGCTTTGTTCTTAAAAGTGAATGCTTTTATGAAGTCCTGGAGAAAAAAGTATGCTGAAAATTATTGACCAAGACTAGTTGCCGAGATGAAGCAGCGAGGTTTTAAAGAAGATAAACAAGGTCAAGAACTAGTTTATGCCAAACATGTGCATACCCATTAGGAAGCGAGGCGCTAGATGATAGACAAAATCTCACGCTAAAACTTTTGAAAA
>JAECUM010000764.1:0-65909 GCA_016617855.1 Megalonaias nervosa
TGTGATGTGATTATGATTTTTAACGTAGCTTTAACAATTTTTCAGTCATATCGCTACGATGTCTGCAGTGTGGCGGTTTATAGTGATGTCTAGCACTGGGGCATCATGCCGCAGACATGTAGCATGATGTCCCACCCAGTCACATTATCCTGACACCAGGCCGACCAGTCCTAACACTAACCTCTTAATGCTGAGCGCCAAGCGAGGCAGCTGTTAGTACCATTTTTGTAAGTCTTTGGTATGACTTGACCGGGGATCGAACCCACGACCTCCCGCATGCAAGCTTTTTATTCTTTCTGATGGAATAACTTCAAAACATTTGTTTCTTAACCTGCTTTGAAGCAGCACTTAACTATTGCATTCACTATTTGCAGCTTATGAGATGTCTAGATAAATGGACTCCTATATATAGTTGAGCTGCCTGGACCCTGATGTAACTAGTCACCTGAATAATTCAGATTCCCTTCTATCTACAAGTGCTTTGTTTTTCAGGGCGTGAAGCAACAGGAAATGCCCAATCAGAGGAATCCCAAATAGATCCAGAAAAAATCGTGGGAGAATGCAGAAAATTACGTGAAGCAACATTGTGCAAAATCTGCTTGGAAAATACCATCAGTGTGGTTTTTCTGCCCTGTGGTCACCTTGTGACATGTTCTGACTGTGCCCCAGCCATGAGGAAATGCCCAATCTGCAAGACATTGATTAAAGAGACAGTGAAGACATGTTATGGATAAGAGTTACATGTGTGAGGCATAATTTATTTTCATAGGGCTCAATTTCAGGGTCCGTAGGGGACCTTGAAAACCCTGAAAAGCCTTGAAAAATGAATTGTTCCCCCAAGGCCTTGAAAACACCTTGAAAATTCAAAATATTGTCTGGGTACCTTGAAAAACCTTGATTTTCATGAAGCCAAAAGGAATTAATAAATAGTTTTTGTTTTACAGAATTTAATAAAAAGAAAATGGTAAACACAACAACAACAAAAAAATCTCTCGCTAAGTTTGTGCCGGAATGGAAATTTTTCCACAACTGGCCACTGCACAGCCATACATTTCGAACTTCTGATTGTACAAAGCCCGGATGTAGCAGGGGTTCAAATTTCAATCATTCGCTTGGACATGGCTGGCTGCCGATTCCAACTTTGGTGGCTAGATGAAGAAATATATAAAGTTTGGATTATGTTATCTTTCTCAGAGAGCTTTGCAAAATGCAAATTATGCCAGATGGATATTGATTTGCATGCAATGGGAGAGAGTGCTCCAAAGTCTCATGCAGCAGAAAAAACCCCAAAGCTCTGGTAGGCCTAATGGCGCTTAATACAGGCAAAACAAGAAGCCTTCAGCATGAAATGATTTTTGACAAAAGAGGTATGTCTGTGAAGACAGAGATTCAGGTTTAAAATAGAAACTGTATATAGTCTTAATTATGAAATTAGTTCAATCCGGTTCCATTTTGGGATTGAGTGGAAATAGCACAGATGATAATCGCAATAAACACGATAAATTTAAAAACATAGAATTCGGCTAAGTTGAGAGAAATATTAGTATATCTGATATGAAATAGTTTATAATATCCATACGCTGTTTTTAAATAAGCAATAATACAAAAACAAATATCTGTATCTTTACTGTTTTTGTTTATGGGGATGAGTGAAGAAGAAAGGAAGATACTGAAAAAGACATTAAGACAGCGACAACTGTTGATAATGACTGTGCATTGAAAGCAAAGATCCATTGAAAGCAAAGATCCATAGGAAAATTTCCTTTATCAAGACATTAAAATAATTTGAGGAAAAGTGAAAAGGACAAAATCGCTGAACTTAGTGCTTTTGAAAAACTGCTTGATGACAAAGCTACATCATCATCATCATCCCTTAACCCAAGAGGTCATTGGAGCACCACAGTTGACTTTGCAACCAATTCTCTCCATCTTTCCCTGTTCTCTACTGCCCTTTGTGAATCTCCAAATCTCATGCCTGTCCACTCCTTAATGTTGTCTTCCCACCTCTTTTTCTGTCTGCCTCTTCTCCTGCACCCCCGCACTGTGATTTGCAAGATTGTTTTTGCCAGTCCAGATGATCTTGAGACATGACTCTACCACTTCAGTTTGCACTTTTTCACAGTGGTCAAGAGATCTTCATAGGATCTGATGGCTTGTTGGATCCTGTTGTGGACTTCTTTGCGGTAGCATCTCATTTCAAAGGTTTGAATCCTCCTTTGTAGATCTGATGTGAGCGTCCATGTTTCACAAGCATACAGAAAGATAGATATGACAATCAAGCACTTTAGCCTTATTTTGGAACCAAAAGTAATGTTGGTATCTTTCCATATTTGTCTCAACCTTGTTATTGCTGCTTTTGTCTGGGCAGTCCTGGGAAGTAGTTCTGGTTTGGAGCCCTCATCTGTGATAATTGATCCCAAGTACTTAAAGCTTGTGACTCTTTCCAGCTTCTGTCCACTGACCTTTATTTCTGCACTGATGCCATTGGTGGTGTTTGTCATCAGTTTGGTTTTTTCAGCACTAATCTCTATACCGTATGCTGTGGAGGCTGTGTCGAGGCATTCAGCCAAGTCAGCCAGTTCTTTTTCATATCCTGTTAAACCATCAATATCATCTGCAAAGTGAAGGTTGGTGTTTGGTCTTCTTCCAGTGCTGACAGTGCCCTTGTGGTCATGCAAAGCATCCTCCATGATCCTTTCCAGGAAAATGTTGAAGAGTGTAGGTGAAGTATACGTCCCTGTCTGACTCCAACTGTTGTTCAAAACCAATCTCCTCTGCTGCCATTGATGAGGACAGCATTGGTGGCTTTGTCATAGAGGTGTTCAACAACTTGCACCAGGTTTGAGCTGATGTTGTACTTCCTCACAGTTGCCCATAAGGCTGCATGCCTTACCCTATCAAAGACCTTTTTGAAATCTATAAAGATGTGGTATAGATTCTGCTGATGCTGAAGGTATTTCTCGCAAAGGAGCCTGAGATTGAAGATTTGTTCTGTGGTGCTCCTTCCTGCTCGGAAGCCTGCCTGCTCTTCAGCAATAATTCTCTCTGCTTGAGGCTTTAGTCTGTTGAGAAAATTCTTCAGCATGAGTTTGCTTGGGTGACTAATCAAACTGATGGTTCTATAGTTTTGGCATAGCTGAAGGTTTCCTTGGGGAGCACGATGACCAAGGATTGAGCTAAGCTACAAGAACTGAAAAATTCACTCTAAAATATTTTGGACTTTGTAAATAGCGTAGTGTAGACAGAGTAAAATGAACTTTGTTCAGTGACTACATTATTCTAATGCCCAGATGTAGGGTGTTTAATATGAATGGGAAAGATATCAACAATCATACTATGGACTTCATGTATTATGTTTGTTGTTTTAAAAATATATTTGCAAGAAATGTTCCTTGTATGGAGTAATAGTATTAACTTTTGTTTACATACAGTTTCATTTATGTATCCTTTAAGATTAATGTAATAATGCACCTTGAAAAACGTGATTTTGGTCCTTGAAAAACCTTGAAAAAACCCTGAAAATTTTGAAAGAAATATGCTACTAACCCTGTCGATTTTCATGGTTTTATAAAGAGACAGAGATATTTTTATGGGTACTTCAATTTGTGGTTTTGCCTGTTAAAGCTTGCATAATAGTAATATTTATTTTCATGGCTTAGCATCTAAAAATACCAAAATAAGAAATACAAATGAATAAAACTATGCCAATGCAAATGACAGTTACTTGAATGTTTAAAACAATATTACTACATGTGTGAGCACAATTCAAAAACCTGACAAGTGTTTTCTTCCTAGTGAATAATATCACTGAAAGCTGTTGCAGCCAGTAACACTACAACAATATTGCCACCTCCATAAACAGAAATAAACTAACCTGTCAAGATCAGTCATTTACACTGTTTTCATCGCATCATGCTCATCGTCAAAGGAAGCCGATACTGCCAAAAGTGCAAAGATACTAACTCAATTTAAAGATGGCAGAATCATTCCATTATTTGTGCCTGTCTCACATACGACCAACATCAGCCACTATTGTTGACAATAAATAAAGAGTACAAAGAAGAAATAAAATCACACATTCTCAACTGGTTTTCTAAATATGTCATGGAGACCATCACAGAAAAGGAAGAAGTTTACTGGTGATGATCATTGCTCTGTATTAGTGAAAATTGCATCTTCATTAATAAAGCCAATTCAGGCTGAATGGTATTCGTGTGACAATGAGTGAAGGAGTGAACCTAATTATCAGTAGTTTTGACAAATATGGACTTCTTTGATTTTACAATTTGGGGATTATTTACTTGACAGATATTTGTGTGTACCATGAAATTTGATTGACAGCTGGTGATACAGATGATTTGTCTGAAAACCAGTAAAATATGAACTTTAACATTCAGCTGTAATTAGTATATATATATATATATATATATATATGTATGTATGTATGTATGTATGTATGTATATATAATGTTTCAATAATTATAGTGCTTCAAGCAATAGCTCTAATACTTTAGAGACTTGTTGTTCATCTGAATTAAAAATTCATGGTTAATGAAATGTGGTTCCAGGAAGATTTAAAGTTTTGAACAGCAGTATACTGTAATGAAGGATTGATTTCAATAAATATATTTTTAAAATTCTTTGCTTCATTCCACTTTTTAGTAGTGTTTGAATACATTATGCTTTTTCTCATTTCTCTCTTTCCTTAATTATTTCACATGTCAATTTAAGGCGGGGCCCTGAGTGGCTGAGTGGTCTAAAGCACTCAACGTTACGGATCACTGCCATCTCACCTCTGTCTGCGTGGGTTTGAGTCTCAAGCTCAGCCATTGTGGGTATGTGAGAAAGCTTGCCGGTAGCCTCTAGTGGGTCGGTGGTTCTTTCTGGGGTTTTCCCAGGTTCTTCCTCCACCATTTATACTGGCCGCCATGTATAGCCTATCTTGTGGTGAAAAATGGCATTAAATCCTATAACAACAATAACAATTGAAGGCAGTGAGTGGAAATTACAGCAATCTGATCCTTACAGATACATGTGCACTGAAACAATATAAAATGCATTATAATTCTGATTTCTAAGTGTTTAACACCATTTGACCATATTCCATAGAAAGAATTCTGGTATAATTTGCTTTCAGATGTTTACTAATGTTGCCAAGCAATCAACAAATATGGCCACCATTACAAAGAAGCAGAAAAACCTTTAGGTGAGCTTTTCTCTGCAATTGTTCAGAAGAATTTGACCAAATATTAAAGAAAGCACCTGGCATGAAGGGTTTTAAAATAAATGATGCTGATATGCAATCATATATGGCCACCGTTCATTACAAACAAAGGAATAACCTCCTGAATGAGTTCTTTTCAAAAAAAGGTGTCAAAATTTTTGTACCAAATTTGACAAAAAGTACATGGGACAAAGTGAGCTAAAATTTGTACAAAATCATATTCATCTGCAATCAGATCTGGCTGTCATTAATAGAAAACAATATATGCTGAACAAGATTTTCTAAAAGAGTCATTCAGCAGAATTCAAATAAGTGTGAATGGAAATATTCTGGCATAAAAGAAATTTCTATTTATATAATTATACCAATCCATGAAACAAATGTTCAACAAAATTCAATGAACTTAGACATAAAACATCCAGGCTAAAGGCCTTTAAGTATTGGACATATTATACTAATATGCCACCATATGTGGATGAAGATATAAAAAAAATACCAAATTCTTAAATCAATTGCTTTATAACATTATGTAGTCAAAAACATTCTAAAGACATCTTTACAGGAATGCCATATCTTTCTGACCCAGATTTCTTGGCTGGCTGCTCTTGCATTTGGCTATTAGGTAAATATTAAGCCAGTTGAGCAATATCAGGACCACTTTGACCTTGTTTCCAGGTGGCAACCTTAGCAGCATTGTGACTTTCATAGCAACCAGGTAAAAAAAAAAACCTGTTCTTAACTTCGTCACACAAATGCGAATTTAAATCACACTTGATCAGAATGTTTCTTAAAATTTGCTGTTCTGGCATTATGTTTGGGGTTCTTCTGCAAAGGTTTGGCTTCTGTAGCAACCAAGAGAAAAACCTAAAAATTAAATTCATCTACCATGAAGCATGGCCAATGCTACTAATATGGAAAACAATAGTCACATGACTTCGATAAGGCTTGAATAAAGACGTATATCGTAGAATTTAATGGGTAGAGTCATTAGATGAAGACATTTTGCATTGATACAAGATTCATGTAGAGCATCTACTCCAAAATGTCATATTGTTGTATTTCAGTATTCTTTGAACAGTTTCTTTTCTCTTGTATCTTGATTTGTATAATAGCGATATTGCCGGGTATAATAAATGTATGTCAACGGATATATAAAATTGTCATCAAGTCATCAGTTAAATTACATGGTGAATTTTTTTCTCAGAATTATGAATATACATGTATTTTGCAAAATAAAGAGGGCAGTCCCAAAAGATAGAATTATTATCACACATATCAAGATAAAAGGAAAAGAAGCTGGTAATTTGTTATAAGAATATTTTACTGTAAGCACTTCAATATAGCTCTGTTGTATTATCAAAAGTTACATACATTTATGTTCGTGTATTAGTTGAAGGAAGGTATCTCAGCTATAGATATGTTGTTTTTTTTTGTTTCATGATTTTTAAGGGCACTTTGAACACGGCAGTTGCTACTTCCTCAGAAATCAATTAAATTGTGCAAAGTGAAATTAAGGATTTTTTTCATAGAATAACACATTTTTTAAAAAGGTATTGTGTTGGGGGAAGTTCATAACATATATTTGTTTAGGTACACCCCACCCCGTAAACAAATTTACATAGAGTGGATACATTGCTACATTACTAATGTATATGACACAGATATCTTAAATTGGATATAACAACAGTAATGCTACAGGAACTATTGTATTCTGATTACATTTTTCCATGTTGATTTTCATAATAAGTAGTTAATTGCATAATATTTAGCTAATTTTTCATGTGCATGATGGGGTATCCAAAACAAGTTTCATCCCTTTGACATATATACTATGACTGTATGTGTTTCAAGTCTTCCTAATTCAGTTGAGCCCTATGGAAAAAGTTACAGTTTAATAATCTCAGGACCACTTTGACTGTGTTTCCAGGCAGTTCCTTTAGCAGCATTGTGGCAGCTAAGCAGCCAGCTAAAACAGTTTGTGTTCAATTTCTTTGTCAGAATAGTTCTGTGAATTTAAATCAGACTTGATAGGAATGTTTTATCTTATGTTTGGGGTAGTTCTCCAACTAATGGTTTGGCTTTTGTAGCAACCAGGCAGAAAACCTACAAATGAAACTCATCTCCCATGAATTATGACCATTGTTAAAATGACTTTCTCTTCTAAACTGCCTGACCATACATGTATATGGTCAAATTTAAAAAGTAGAGCTCTAGCATGAAAACATTTTGTATTCATACAAGATGGTAGTACATCATCTGCTCCAAAATTACAAATATTGTTGTTCAGTATTTTGTAAACAAAATGTTTTTTTCTTTTACCTTGATTTGTATATTGACCATATTTCTTGGTATATTGTCATTCATGTGTCACCAGATGTCACAAACTGTCATCAAGAAATCACAGTTAAATTACAGAATAAATTTTTTTCCTTATTCAGATTACAAATACTGTTTGCAAAATATAGCGGGCAGTCCCAAACAAATATATCATCCTACACGCCAAAGTAAAAGGAAAGGAACTGGTAATTTGTTCTAAGTACAAGTATATTTTGCCATAACTACTCCCATGGAATTCAGTTGAATAATTGGTTGGGTTTTCTTAACACAATATTAGCTATTTCATCAGAACTTAATTGAATTGTGCACAGCAAAAAAATTTATTTTCTTCATACAATTACATATTATTTACACAAGCTATTTTGTTGAGGAAAGTCCAAAATATATATAGTTGCTGAGTTCCCCCCCTTTAACAAATATATTTAGAAGCGAGACATTTGCTGCATTACTACACATGTATGGCACCAGACATTGCATATTAGATTAAACATCAGAAATTACTTTTGAGGGGAAAACTTTTCAAACCATTTTTTATTGTGTGTTATTATTCAGATATCAATTTAAAATCTGTTGATTCTTGATTGTAAAGTTTATTCTGGATCTTATTATTGTCATATATTGAAAGATTTTGAAACTTGGTATCAAATAACATATGTAATGAGAGTTACAACAGTCTGACACACACACACATTATATATATATATATATATATATATATATATATATATATATATATACACACAGACAGACAGTGACAAAGAGGGAGAGGCACTTAACTTTGTTACATTGGTTGCCAAACTGACTCCAGCATGAGAGATGACCCCATTCACAGAACAAAATTTATAATTGAGTGTTATATATATATAATAATGGAGAATCCTGTGGAGGAGAAAAGTATGAAACAAAATAAGAAAAGAAGCAGTCCTGGAAGAAATATCTTAATGACAAACTTAAGTACTAATCCAGGGTTACAGAACAAAAATATATCAAACAAACAAAGATTTAAAGGAAAATAGGTAACAAATGATATAAGGAATGATCTTAAGATTTAAAAACTACTAAAGGTGGAAGCAGAGAAGAATATAACACATTTTGCAATCTTTAAGAAGAGACATTATTTGGCAAAAATCTTGACTAAACTTGAATTTTAGGAGGGTGTTGAAATAGGATACTAGCATGATACATATTCTTTGGGAACAGGAAGTGTTTTATTCAAGCCTTCAAAATTGAAACAAAATAGGCACATTAATAAAGTATACATTAACTTCTATATAAAATTAAGACGTCCTATTTAAACACCTCCTCTGAGGAAGAGAGCAGAATTTTAAGGGTCATCTTACATTTCAAAAATGTCTACATGGTCATGTATATATGAATGTATGCTGGTGGGTGTAGATAAGATTTCTTTCTCCGTATCACAAAGACAAGGCATCGTTACTTAAAATAAAAAAAGTCTGACTCAACCGTTTCATACAAACTGGCATTCAAACTTGTTTTAGCTGCAGAAGTTAAAACTTGGTCTTCAGGTAATGTAATTTAGATGACAAGAAAGCTAAGCATAATCTGGTTTAATTAATGGTAGATATACTGATGAATATACTGCTATGATTTTTTTCCAGACTGAACAAACTGACAAGACAGGTTTGCTTTATTGGACTTTGAATAAAACTTTGATCTTTTTTCCTGATTTGATTCTTCAATTCTACACTGGTAGGTGATCATTCTGGCAAAGTTCTTGTATTTGAACTGTTGAAAAATATAGAGTAAACATATTAGCAATATCATCGATCAATCAGGGAAAATTGTACAGGAGAATCTTCAAGAATAACTTGAAGATTTAATTGGTTCATAATAATTGGCACATGAAAATTTAAGATTTTATGACCAGTTTTGGGACAGCTAATTTGCTAGAACTCTTCTGAATTAAGATGACAACTTTTCCAGTTTACTGTTAAAAAAAGGAATGTTGATTACATTGCAGGTGTTGGTTGTTTCATTAGTTAGATACATGGCCTGTCCCCTGTTTTTAAGTAATAGACCATCACAGATTTTTATTTATTGGATCTCAAAGTCCATGTCTAAAGTAAGATTATTCAATTTGTTATGGATATAATTTGTAATATGCATATCAGCTATTTCACAAGTCTGGATGGGTTTTATTAACTTTATATATCTAATAATTAATTATAATTATAAATTTTGAAAGCCATACTTCTAAAATATCATACAATATTTATTTTCACACATGGGTAACATGGTTATAAAATGATGCTCAATGTTAATCTTGAATAAAGTAACATGTAAAATATTGGCAGACTGCTTACTATAATGAAGTATTAAAATTACTGACTAAAGGCTACACTGCAGTAAACTTACAAAGAAAACTAGGATAGGTGACTGAGGGATTGTATGTACAATAATAGTATTTGACTTGGCATATCTAAAGATACTAATCAGTCTCAAAATAGCACAAAATTCATTTTAAGGTGTACATAAAATTTTTGAATATGTAGGAAAAATATAAACACAGAATACAAATTGGTATAAAAGCATGTGTAGTTATATAGAGTGGGTATACCAGTGTTTGTGATAAAATATGTTATTGTTTTAATTTCTTATTAACTTTATCCCATCAATTTTAGTTGCTTTATAGATAGCCACAAGCTTGGAAGATGAAAACTAGTCTTTTCACCCTGATTAATTTTATTTTTTTTTAAATGCAGAAAGTGGATCTCTGCTTGTGGTACTGTAAATTTATGAAACAATCAGTTCATAGCAAAATTATTTATCTGGTACAAAATATAATACAGTGTTATACTCTTCTAGTTGAACATGTAAAAATTATTTGTATACCTTCTCTAAAAAATTTTTATAGTAAGGATGTTAGAAACACATCATGGAAGGCATCATTGACTGCATTTTACTTCATCTGCAGATTTCTCATTTTCAGATCAACTTCATTCTAAAGAATCAACAAATTCATTGTTGGGAAAGAGGGAGAATTTGTCACTAATTTTTGACATTAAGTTTTGTTTCAAACTGAAATTCTGACCAGCGTTGAGATATTGTCAATTTGTGTATATCATTCACTGGTTCAGCCACTCCACACACACACACACACAGACACAGACATGCACACACATATATATAAGTATATAAAACTAAAGACTACTTTATTTTATTGGAACTTATTGTTAAGTATAGGGAAAATTCTAACTCATAGGCACAATTTTTTTTATCAGAACTCATTATGAAACAGCAGCAAAAATTTGCAATAATAAACGTCATATTACAAAGGTCATATTACTTTTCAGCCTATTCAATCACTAGTATTTGATGTTAAATGAATGTGGAAAAGTGTTATGCAGTGAAATGCAATTGTTGCATAAGAATGAAACCTAACTTCAGATCAACCACATTATACAACAGAACCAAATCTGGAGGCTTTATAAGCTGGCTTTTGAGGCACTAAACCATTAAGGTCCCACACATCACTGCCTTGTCCTTGAGGTGGTGCCTTGTTTCCATCACCTCTTTGCTTTGCAGCATAAGATATATTGTAAATATAATCTGGTTGATTTGAATCTCTGGTACCTTTACAAGAAAATTATGCTATAATTTAAACCAAATAAAAAAATATTACATGTACTCAGCTTTTTCACAGATATACCTTGTAATGAATTTTAAAAAATTTCACTTCAGGGGAAGATTTTCTTCGATATTTACTACATGCAATAAAAATAACATGACTTTTAAAGGGTGGTATAAAACCAATTTGATACATGTATATCAAATACTTTTGGTATATTCGATTATGATCTGCCGATTGCATATTAATATGCATCTATAGACATTGTTGCTTCTATATGATTGGTGATGAATTTCCACTGATTAATAATTTATGACATAAAAAAACAAGAAAAAAATAATCACCGATTTCTAAATAAATTAAACATAGCACACAGTTTCATTAAAATCCCACTCTCATCTCCCTTTAATCTCTCTCTCTGTCTCAGCTGCACAAGGGACAAACACATGGAAATATGTGGAATGAGAGAGAACAAGAATTTGAACCTGATGAAAACCTTGAAACTGAACTTATACCAAGTAACCTACAGGAACCTGGGCTGTCGTCTTGTCATATGTACACTTTCAGTGGAATTTATCTACAGTTTTCAGAATACCAATGATACAAACATGCATTAGTTCATCAAGACTTTACAGTAAATTTATTGGATAGAAGGCACACACATATTGTAACCTTTGTAATGCTGGGGCTTTTGTTGTTTTTTGTTTTAAACCTATAATAAGGTTCTAAAGATATATTCATTTGAAATATTAAGATGTCTGAAGGCTGCTTTCTTCCCCTCTCTTTTTCTTTCAATGTGCTGGTTGGTCTGGCAGAAGACTAATCGACCCAGAGAGAAACATAAGGGATGGAGAATAAAAACTAACCATATGGTAATCTCCCCCCTCCCCCCGAACTCCTTTGTTGGTTTGTCTGTCAGCATATGTTTTAGCACAGTGAATATCTCTCTCTCTCTCTCTCTCTCTCTCTCTCTCTCTCTCTCTCTGTGGACTATCAAGCTGTGAGAAAACATCCATGAAAAGAATAGTGGAGAGGGTTTTTGCCTGTGTTGTGGTCAGGGAAGAGTTCACTAACTGCGTCATTCGTAATTATACATCTATACAGTGTGTGTGTGTGTGTGTGTGTGTGTGTGTGTGTGTAAAACAACTGACAGTGAACAGTACAGAACTAGTTGTAACCAGATTAAGCACATTGAATTTCAGTTTGTCAAAGGCAATTACAAAACAGACAAACAGGCCAGACTGAGAGTCGAGAGCACTAGGTCTATTTAAAAAATGTTTTGTACTGTTTGTTGTCAGATACTAAGATGCTTTACATTTTTTTAATCAGTCCCCATTGGGATCCCTTGCTATATCGAGTGCATTTGAAAGGACTCTTTATTGCATTCTTAGGCACATTTCCTCTATAACCAAATACCTAATTAATGTATTCCAAAGGATTTCTTACAACGTTCTTTCGTTAACTTTTAATTTGGTATATTATTTGATTTCTGTGGTTCACATGAGAAAAGTAGATAATGATTTTATTACATCATGTGTCAAAGGAGGATAAATCATGGCAGTCTTTTAAATGACAAAAGGGCTAGTGAACAAAGGAGCCATATTCATACATCAGTGATAATTAGTAAATAACAAATGCCTAACAAAGGTGCCAGGTAACAAAGGCATAATTATTACACCTCATTCATAATCGGTACCTTGGAAGACAAGTTTCTGGATCAATGTAACTAAAACATTCAAATATGAAAAAGGAATGATTTTGTCTTTATACTTTTTTGACTATGTAATTTAGAAATATGCTTAGCTATAATTCCCCACCTGTACCTTGACTAAATCACTGTTTTGCTCAATTGCTGAATGTTGTGACAATAACTGAATATTCAGTGGTCATGAAAAGAAGGAAAAAGTCTCTTAAGACACAGATTTCATAATAAAACAATTTATTATCCTGAAACATAATTTAATCCTTTAATGTATGCTTAAGTTTTTACTGGAATAACCTACAGGTATACCAATTCATTAGATGAGATTGAAATTCTACAGGATTGTGCTCATCCTGTCATGGCTAACGGAGCACATAAGCATTCTTGAAACCATATTATGTACTGAAGTGTTTATATTCACTCTAATGAGAAACAAGAGCCTTGTGAACAGACATCATACTGCAGCCCTGTCTTTAATAGGTCCTATACTGGCACTTGTTGGGCGTAATTGACCAACGAGTTTCAATGACCTGGGCCTTTGGTCAAGCTCTGCGATCTCAAACTAAACTTGCAGTGTGGAAGCCATTATTTTCTTTATCAGACTCATCAAGACTGTGACCTCTGACCTTTTGACCCAAGAAAATATACTTTCCATTTTACCTTAAGTGCAAGTCATCCAAGCTGTTTGAACAAGAAACTTACACGAGAATAAAGTTATTATGCAATAGCCCTCACATTTGCCTATTTTGACCATCAAATCAGCAAGCCTTTTTCCATACAATGAGTGCAAACCATCCGTAAGCCTTAGGCGAGGTATGAGGTCCAGAACTAAAGGTAATCTGTTAAACCATTTTTTTTAAGCAACAGTGGCTTTAACCTTAGACCTTACGACATTGGGCTTGTGTCTTACTCAACATGCAGTTCATCAACAAACTTTGGTGAATCTTCAAGGTTGAGAACTGAAAGTTTTAAGTGGAAACCAGCGTTCTTCTTTCCATCACAGTGACTAGGGCCATTGACCTTTTAACCTCTAATGTAATATAATTCTCTCTTACCCCCCTCCCCCATGTGCAAGTCATCCAAAAAGTTTCTTCAAGATATGAGACGCAGAATTGTTGTTACTGGAAACCATTATTTCATTTCAGTCACAGTGACCCTGTTCTTTGACCTTCTAACTGATAAAAAGGATTCATGATTACTCAAAAGGGTCTGTTTGATTATGTTGTGTACAAATAATATTACTTTGCAAAAGCCAGATTTTATTTGGGTCACAATGACCATGACATTTGATCCCAAAGTTGATAGGCTTCTTCCTTTCTGTGCAAATCATTTCACAAAATTTCTGTAGGTGTACATTGTGGGAACTGGAGTTATTGTGTGGAAATGGAATTGGTAACATATGGCTGGAGAGACAACATCATCACATAACATGCCCTGCTTTATGGTAGGCATGTACAAATCTTCTAAAAAGTTAATTAAAAACCAGCAGAGTATTTAAGTAGGAATTGTGGGTGAAACAAATTTTTAATAGATTGCTATATTTATGCAAATTTTACTTTGGAATTTCTTTACATAACAAGATCAGTTAAAATACCTTAAAATAGAATTAAGTGATAACAGAGAGCAAAACTAAATAATGAACAACTATGCAGTTTTCTCTGAACATATGTTGCTATAAACCAATACATGAAAGTATATAGCAACATGATATGAAAAATGAGATATAAAAAGTAGTTGCATGTTGCATTTTGAAAAGAAACATAGTTGTATAAATGGTATTCACAGTGTAAACAAATATTTCACCATACAATAATCCATCAAATAAATTATAAAGTGTAACCAACATTTATTATTTAAAAAACGGGCAACACAAATTTCATCTAAGTACCTTCTTTACTCAGAATCAAACATCTTTGCTTTACTAATGAAACGAATATCACCATTGCTTAATTCCATTTATTATTTAAAATTGGTGAATAAATGAGTAGAATGTACTACATATGAATCCCTTCAACCAATTGATATATGAATATACAAACAATTATTTATAAGTTACAAAACAGAGGAAATTGTACAATGTATGTACTTTTTCAAAGGTTATTTTGAATAATTATTTTTTCAAAGCGATGCCCATTTTGATTGCAGATCTACTGATATATTACACTACAATGTGGACTTCCACAAACCATTGACCTTGCCATTAAATTGGAGCCAAACTGTATCTTCTAAAATCCAACAATAAAAGTTGGGATGCCCTTCTTTAGAGACTCACCCCTTTTAGTAACAAACATTGGGAACTTAATATCACGCAGAATTTCTTGTCTTATGTGCTTCTAGACCTAGAGTATGAATTAAAAAGTCTCGAACCTGTTTGATAATGTTATTTATTCATATTTAAAACTTGTGCTAATGTTTTCAAGCATTTTCCTGTGAGATCCAGATATGACACTCCTCCACTCCCAAGTAACTGGGAGTAGAGGGAGGTGTGGTATAACGGTACCAATTGTACAACCTCATGTGGGCGGAGCTTCAGAAATAAACAACAAAACTACCTTGTAGTGTTTACGTAAGGAATAACACAACTGACAGGTAACTGATTCCTGAACAATACAGATTATTCTCTCTCTCTCTCTCTCTCTCTCTCACACACACACACACATAACAACAATCAGATTCTTGAGTTGAGAGCAGAATGAGACAGAATTTGTACATTTGTTTTGTACGTTAGGTTGTCGAGTGTCGTGTGTTCCATCGACCTTGTTCGGGTATGATCCCTTTATTTTTCGTACACGGTCATTACCACAAAATGATAATTATTTATTTTACATACAATTTTTCGTACACCGAAATTAATAATTATTTTTTCGTGTAAGAAAAATAACATTAAATACGGTAGCTGTGACTGATGCATTATGTAAGAGTTGTACTTTCTGTTAGGCTTTTAAAAAAAAGTTGAGCCTCATGGCAACATGTGAGATTATGTTAATTCATATCTAGATCACATTTTGTATTTTTTATGATTTTTTTTAAAATGTGGTACACAAGACTCATAATGTGTCTGGTGTGACTAGATAACTCTTACCCCTGTCTAGTTCCAGCAGAGTTATCTCTCTTAAATGCAATGGAGTACCTCGTTCTGCCCTTGTCAAATTGACAATCTAACATTGTTCTCTATGACCGTGTGTGACATGTATGCTGAGGTAGGATAGAAAGTATATTTATTTCACAAAACATTAGCATTGAGGTCTATGGAGAAACAATTGGTACCGTGATACAATCATTAGTTTCCCGCTTTCAACTGAAAGAATACAGGTCCGGTGCTTTTCATCGGTGTTACCACAACACAAGTGCTAAGCCATAAGTAAAAGTATTTTACGTATGTCTAATAGCAGAATCACTTTGCGTACCTAGATATTAATAGAATTCGCTTTCAGAGATTATTTCATAGCAATTTAATAACACATGTAATGATTTTGCATGATGTGATTAACGTCACTCCACTGAAATGGTTAATAGTACCTGTAACATTATACATGTGTAACTGACCAATCAGAACCCTCTGTGCATGAGTCATAGTTCCACTGGTACTATCTACAGGCGTCTGCCTCTTTGATAGCTCTCTATGTTAAGACCTCACAGTAGTCACATGTATACATTAAAGTTATTGACAATTAGAACACGGCGTCTCATCTTATGTTTTAACGCAATAACACAACATGGTGTCAGATGTGAGATCATAATTGGAATAGCACATGGATCGTAAATGGATATTTTGAAACAATAACATTACAATCCACTGAAGATTTTGCACGAATTTAGAACCTTAAAAACGTTGAAAATTCCATACCTTCGAAATGGATTTTTCCGGCGTGCCAACCCCTACCATGGACTGGGACAATTCCAACCTTACTACATCATGGGCTAAATTCCAACAACACTGTGAAATAATATGTAACGGACCAATGAGTAGAAGAAGTGATGCGGTCAAAGCCAACTACATTCTACTTTGGGTAGGCGATAAAGGTAGAGATATTTTCAACACATGGACTCTGACGGATGAAGAAAAAAAGGATCCATCAACGCCCTTTACAAAATTCAAACATCACGTGCAACCAAAATTAAATCCGGTCTTTGCCAGATTCAAGTTTAACAATGAAATTCAAGGCTCCAGGACAATAGACCAATATGTGACTTAACTGAAACTCTTGGCCAAGGACTGTCTCTTCAAAGACGAAGACGACATGATTCGTGATAGAATTGTTTTCGGGGTATCGTCATTAAGGATACGAGAAAAACTTATCAGCGAAGGTGAAAAGTTGACCTTGGAAAGGGCCATTAACATCAGTCAAAGCCATGAATATGCCCAGGAATAGCTCCAGACCATGTCTGCATCAGCCAGACCAGAAGTGCATGCGACAATTCAACGACAGGCTAAGACAAAAGAACTACAGCCGAAGAAGAAATGGACCGCGTCTTCCAGACGGAGCCTCAACGCGACCTGTGGACAAGTGTCCTGCCAAAGGAAAGACTTGCAATAAGTGTCATAAACTCAATCACTTTGAGAAAGTCTGTAGATCAAAAATGGTCAGTGTGATTAACAATGAATATCAAAACCAGGATTTATATATTGACAGTGTAAAAAGGGATATAGTTGCCAATGGCCAGGTGTATGCGGCGATAGAGGTAGGACCTAATTTAGCTTCTATTGATTTTAAATTGGACACTGGCTCTCAAGTTAACATCATACCCTCGCATTTATTCAAAAAGCTAGGCATTAAGCACCACCTTCAATCTACATTAAACACATTATCTGCATACGACGGCAAATTATTGAGTACAATGGGTACAGTCAATCTCACATGTAAACTCACTGAACGTACACACGAACTCGAGTTCTACATTGTTAAAACGGAAGCACCACCTATACTTGGTTTACATTCTTGTATGGAGTTAGGCTTAGTTAAATTTACATACTCTGTTCAGACACAGATGTCAAATTTACAATGTAACAAGAGTACGCCCCTCACTAAGGCGGTTGTTCTCAAGGAATATGCCGAAGTCTTCAACGGCATAGGTCTTTTCCCTGGGGAATGTACCATACACATCGACCCCAAGGCTATACCTGTAGTGCACAGTCCACGGCGAGTACCTGTTGCACTTCAAGACAGACTCAAAACTGAACTTGATCGCATGGAAAATGAAAATATCATTGCCCCGGTTACATCGCCTACAGCATGGGTAAATTCTATGGTTGTCGTCGAAAAGCAATCGGGTAAACTAAGGGTATGTCTCGACCCACAAGATCTTAACAGAGCAATTTTGCGTCCCCATTTCCCTATGCGCACATTAGATGACATCCTACCCCAATTATCAGGTGCAAAATACTTCACCAAATTGGATGCACGGTCAGGATATTGGACAATAAAACTGTCACGTGACTCTTCATACCTCACATCTTTCAACACCCCTTACGGCCGTTACCGTTTCTTGCGTCTCCCATTTGGTTTGAAATCATCTCAAGATGAATTCCAAAGGTAGATCGATGAGAGTTTTGAAGGTTTAAGTGGTATCATTTCGATTTGTGACGATATACTAGTTTTTGGACGCACACGCGACGAACATGATACAAATTTGAGGAATATTCTCAAACGTTCCCTCGAAAAAGGAATCCGGCTAAATGAGGAAAAACTAGAAGTAGGCGTCACAGAAGTACAATACTTCGGGCACGTTCTGTCAGCAGAAGGTCTCAAACCCGACCCTGCCAAAGTAGCAGCAGTCAGAGAAATGGAACCCCCTCGTAACCGCGCGGAGTTAGAAACCATTCTTGGCATGGTTAACTACTTGTCCAAATTTGCCACAAATTTGGCAGAGGCCACCGGTCCATTAAGACAACTGTTAGCGAAAGACGTAGAGTTTTCATGGGACTCTCCTCAAATAGACGCATTTCAAAAGGTCAAAGACATAATTACTATAACGCCGGGACCTGTTCTGTCCTATTTTGACCCTAAGAAACCACTGACTTTGCAAGCTGACGCGTCAAAATATGGGCTTGGTGCTGCCCTAATGCAAGATGATAAGCCCGTGGCTTATGCATCAAAATCCTTGACCACGACTGAAATTAATTATGCTCAGATAGAGAAAGAAATGTTCGCTATACTGTTTGGATGCAAACGGTTCCATCAATATGTATACGCGAGAAAGGTACACGTTCAAACTGACCACCTTCCACTTGTCTCTATAATGAAAAAGCCCCTCTATGCAGCCCCACCGCGACTACAACGCATGCTTTTGCAACTACAGCGTTATGACCTAGAGGTAAAACATTACCAAGGTAAGAACATACCCGTAGCAAATACACTCTCCCGTAAGTTCTTATCTGATACACACCCTATCACATCTGACTGTATAGATATGCATGTGCATATGGTGTTATCAGCATTACCTGTATCTGATCATAAGAAGGAAGAAATTCAATCTCTCACTGAACAAGACCCCCAGTTGGTCATACTGAAACAGGTCATAATTGAAGGTTGGCCTGAAAAGAGGTCAAGCTATCAGAGATAATCGACTATTGGAATTATAGAAATACACTTTCAGTTGCAGATGGGTTAATCTTGAAAGGTCACAAAATAGTCATACCACAAGTCCTCAGGCAGAAAATGCTAGAAACTGTACATTGTGGACATTTAGGTATTGAAAAGTGTGTGAAAAGAGCCAGAGATGTTTTATTTTGGCAAGAATCTCAGCTGACATTTCCAATTTAGTGTCAAAATGCTCTATCTGCTTAGAGCGCAGAAGTTCTAACCAAAAGGAACCTCTCATTACCCATGACGTCCCTGAATACCCATGGCAAAAAGTCTCCTCATACCTATTTACATGGGATAATAGAGTACATTGTTGTAGTAGATTATTTCAGTCGCTACTTCGAAGTTAAGGCATTCGTAAACTCAAAAAGTTGCACTGTTATCAATCACACGAAAAGCATTTTCGCGCGCTTTGGAATACCGGAAGTCGTTGTCGGCTACAATTAAACATTCTATTCTTCCTGCGAGTTCGCAAGATTCGCGAAAGAATGGGACTTTAAACACGTTACATCGAGTCCCACATACCCTCAGTCGAACGTCCTAGTAGAGAAAACAGTTAAAACTGTAAAGAGAATTCTCTCAAAGGCAAAAGCCGACGGCAGAGAACCACTTATAGGCATATTAGAGTATCGAGCCACTGCTCTTGATATCGGGTTCTCACCAGCAGAATTGTTGAAGGGGGGACAGTTCAGATCAATTCTCCCAACAGCCCACGAAAAATTAATTCCCAAAACACCCATCACCGCTGAGGTCAAAAGAAAATTATACTTTGTAATAAGAAAAGACAGCGAAAGGTCATACACAGTTCGCACCAAAGATGGTACCATTTATCGTCGTAATAGATGTCAGCTCATGAAAACTAATGAAACACACCCTCTACAATGTAATATAAATGCGCCCTTCTCTCAGATTGAAAACACACTGTGTACAGCTGTATCACTCCCCGCAAATGCCAGTAAATCAATTTCAGAATCAATGGAATCTCAATGTTTCAGCCAAAGTACGCCTGAGCCTGACGCAACAATCCCACAAGATTGTCAGCAAAGCCGATGCTACGACACGTCCTGGAAGGCTAGTAAAACCAAATATAATAGTGTCAGTGTAATATCAGTTCCTAAAACCTGGACATATACTAAATAAGAAACAGTTGTGAAATCTTGCACTCATAGATAAGAGAGACTCGGCTAATAGAACATTCATTAGTGTAGCACAATGTATGGTTTTGTTGATAAACACAGACGGTGATTCAAGATAAGGACCAGCAGTGTACATTAAATAGCAATCAAACAAGCAACAGGATCTTTAAAAAAAATATACAATGCATTCTCAGTCTGTCTCAGAGATTTATTCGTTGATGATTGTAATCATTGCTATCAAAGACGCGCTTGATTTTGATATATTAATTATAATGGTTCATGATTCATTTAGACAGTTTGTTAAAAGTTTTATTAAAACTTTTTCTTTGTAAGAAGAGAGATGTAACATTATACATGTGTAACTGACCAATCAGAACCCTCTGTGCATGAGTCATAGTTCCACTGGTACTATCTACAGGCGTCTGCCTCTTTGATAGCACTCTGTGTTAAGACCTCACAGTAGTCACTTGTATATATTAAAGGTATTGATAGTTTATGCAAGAACACGACAGTATCATAATGCCTACTTCTATAGTCCGTGGAGCACTACCACTCTAGGATGATTTGCAGCAGTCTATCACTGGAAGGAAAATTAATTACGGAATAAATTTCTTTAGGACTTTTATTACCAACAGGACAATCGTAATGGGCGGACATTACTGATGAACCCACGGGTAGATTTCCCCTATGGGAGCAGAGCCATTTTGAGTTTGCGGTTTTATTCCAAGTCAGGGGTGCCAAAAGCGACGCTCCCAAGTTAACTGTTTGTGGGGACATTGAAGCAAATTCGGGACCTATCGAGGTTAATGAAATTTCTTAACTTCACTTAAATATTAGAAGCATCCTACAAAAACTTGATTACTTAGAAAGAATAGCAGAGGAATTCTTAATTTTATGCTTTAGTGAAACACATTTAAATTCTAGCATCTACATGGATTATTTAAAACTCGATGGTTTTCAAGAACCATTTAGAAAAGATAGAAACTGTCATAGTGGCGGCGTCATGGAATACGTTTCTGATAAGCTAATTTGCAAACATCTGAATGACTTGAACTTTGGCTGTCACGACATTGAACTAATGTGGATTGAGATTACCTTACCCTCCTATTAATTAGCAATATAGGTAGGGTACAGATCAAACTACTCTCCAACCAATTTCTAGGAAAGTTTTGAAGATTCAGTTGATATTGTCAGTAACAATTATAAACATATTATTATGGGGGACTATAACACTGATTTACTTGTACCTTCTGTTTTTGCAAATTTAAGTAATTTCATGGCAAGATAAAGTATTCGAAATGTAGTAACCAATCCTACACGAGTTACTTCTACTACCAAGACCTTGTTCGATCCAATCTTTGTAGGTAATGGTACAAATATAACTCATACCGACATCTTAAAAATTGATAGAGAATTTAGTGATCAAGAAACATGCACCTCCAAACGGCCTATATGCGCCGTGTTTGGATGTACAACAAAGTTGATTTTAATCAATTGAACACTGATAACAGGAACTAACTGAGCAGTTCTGTTGCTAACACCAAGCCATATGGATGTGGTAACTGACATATTCACAAACAAACTATTAGAATTTTCAATTTTGTATTCCTTGTACAACTGTAACAATTCGCCCAACTGATAAACCGTGGTTTGACTGCCAGTTAAGAAAAATGATAAATAAAAGGGATAAAGAAAGCAAATCTGCCATCAATCGCGATAGGCCGATAGACTGGAACAAATTCAGACAAATCAAAAACAAAGTTAACAACATGGAAAAGTATGCTAAAAAGCAATATATGGATAATATTGATGTGCATCTTTCAGACTATGAAAGAAATGCTTCTAAAATGTTTTTGGAAAATTACAAAATCCTTTTTAAATGAGATCAATCATTCAGTTTCTGTTCCACCACTTATGGATACAAGAAAATAATGCTTCGGTTTGCATCTATGATGAAAAAGAAAAGGCTAACTTGTTAAATGATTATTTTACCTCAGTTTTAACTATGATTGATAGTAATGTTCCTCCTCCAACTTTTCAAAAAAGATGCTCTGATACCCCAGACGAAATTACTGTCACTGAAAAGAAATTAAAGATATCATTAATTCCATTTCTGTCAATAAAGCCACTGGGCCTGATGGTGTAAGTCATAGAATGCTTCAAGGCGTTAGTGAAACAATAGCAGAACCATTAAGAATACCTTTTAATTGACCATTGAAGGAAAACAAATTTCCAGATAAATGGAAACTTGCGCACTTTCTTCCCATTCCTAAAAAAGGTGATCCACACGAGACTGCCAATTATAGACCAATCTCTCTACTTTGATGTGTCGCAAAAATCATTGAAAGATGCATTTTTAAAAATGTATATTATTACTTTCATACAGAACGTCTTTTTTATAAGTATAAATCAGGATTCCTTCCTGGTCACTCAACTGTTTTTCAACTTATTGAAATATAACACTTACAGTTCATTAGAACAATTAAAAAATTCTTGTATTGTATTTTGTGATCTTTCAAAAGCTTTCGATCGGGTCTGGCACAGGATTATTATTTAAATTGAAGGAATATGGCGTTTCAGGTAATCTGATAAAATGGTTTGAAAGTTTTTTAAGTAATAGAAAACAAGCGGTGTTTTTGCAAGATACTTATTCACGGGAAATTATTATCAATGCTGGTATGCTGCAAGGATCCGTGCTTGGGCCACTCTTGTCTTTAATCCATGTAAACGATATTGCCGATGGTATGAGCTCTCTCACTCGTCTTTTTGCATATGACTCATCCCTTTATTGTGCTGAAATAGAGCTTGTCATAAACAATGACATAATAAAGCTGCATAACTGGTCCAAGAAATGTCTCTTAAAATGTAATCCAGACAAGAAAAAAAACAGTGGCAGGATTGTTTTTCACGAACAAGAACGTAACAAACAATCCTGAACTTGTTGTTGATAATATCAAACTTAAATATGTGGATTCTCATCGCCATCTAGGATTAATACCTTTATCAAATACCAAATGGTCTTGTCACATTGATAGTATTTTAAAACAGCATCACGTTGAATAGCTCATCTACGAAAATTAAAACAAAAACTAAGTAAGCATTTTTTATCAAAACTATATCTAACTTATATCAGGCCTATATTGGACTATGCCAGCATAGTCTGGGACGGATGCTCGTTGATCGATTCAGAAAAATTGGAAAAACTACAGCTCGAAGCGGCAAGAATAGCTACAGGACTTCCTAACACACTAGAATGCAATCTCTCTATTTTGAAACAGGGTGCGAAAGTCTGCAGTCTAGAAGAAAAAGACAAAGTCACTAACACTCTACAACATTAAAATGAACCAGACTCCAGACTATATCTTTGAATAACTCCATCCCCCTGTATCCGAACAAATAAATTATAACCTTCGACGTTCAAAAGCAGTTTCAGGCTAAATTCTACCAAATCATCTTTTATACCTTCAACAGTATCTTTGTGGAACAATCTCGAACCGGATACTCAGCATATTATGCCTTACTGTGCTTTGAAAAATCGTCAATGTTCAAAAATCGTATCTAGTAAAATGACAAGTTTTATTAATCGAGTACTGAAGATTATCTATACTAGATTACGACACAATGCAGGTTCATTAAAAGCTGATCTTTACCGTGTTCTACCTGACACTCCTTTTTGTTCATGCAGTGGGATCAAAACCACCATGCAAATTTTCGTGTTCTGCCGTAAGTACGGTAGAGAAGGAGCTGAGTTGAGGAGAAATTTACTTTCAATATTGTTGTTGTTGTTGTTGGGTTTAACGCCATTTTTCAGCACAATATAGGCTATACATGGCGGCCAGTATAACTGGTGGAGTAAGAACCCTGGAAAACCCCGGGAAGAACCACCGACCCACAAAAAGCTACTGGCAGGCTTTCTCACGTACCCACGTTAGCCGAGCCTGAGACTCGAACTCACGCAGAGAGAGGTGAGGTGGCAGTGATCCATAAGGGTGAGCGCTTTAGACCACTCGACCACTCGGGGCCTTTACTTTCAATGTCTTACGCAACTATTAGCATTGGAGAAAGGACGAAACTAATGAAAAATATAGAATTTCGCATCATGTATGCAAATATATAACCGCTACTGGACGATTTCAATAACTTACTGAAATCGTTATTACTGTTATTGTGCTTCTCTCTCTCTCTCTCTCTCTCTCTCTCTCATCATTATTTGTTTTTATGTTGTCATGTTGAATATGTTGCAATACCTGTATCATGTAGGGAGAGGGCTATTTAAGTTGTTATGACTTGTGCCCATTCCGATTGTGTCCTGAGTAAAGAAAAGTTCTTGCCACAGTCATGGTATTGGATCCGAAAATCTATTATGCTCGTTCCATGGTATGAAATCTATTATCACACAAACGTAAATAAATCTCATTATCATTTTTTTTTTGTATAATATTCTCTCAGTCCATAAAGTAGGAAAGAATTTAATAATGTCAACTACACTTAACATATAACATACTGACAATTTACATTTGTCTCCCTCAATCGGTTTATGTGTAGCAATTGATATGTAAATTTAATTTGTATTTTATTTTTGTTTTTCTTCATGGTTGTTTGTTGTGTACATCTGTATTTTGTTCTTGAACTTACCCTAACTCAAGTTCAGAGCGTATCTGACCACGGATATTTATTTTGTAAACAACGTAGCTATAAAGTTTTATATGATTGTGGATTAAATATTCAGATATTTTGTGACCGATGGGGGTTCTGGCTCATTGTGCTTTTGTTGTTTTGTTTTGTCACTGTGTTAAATATGTCCGTGTGCTTGTGTGAGAATGCCATCTCGTGAGAATCTTTTATCGTCAAAGGGACATAGTCCTTTTTTATTGATGAATAATATGGATATTTTATGTTGATGCGAATGGAATGTTTTCATGGAGTAGTAGCGTAGATGTCCTTGTAGTGACTGTCAATAGTGATCGATGGTGGCAATGTACCAATGACAGGTTTTTTGACGCCTTTGCCTTTTTCATGACGGTATCATCATCGAGTGTGATGCAGTACATTTTGGAACTAAGTCCGACGAATTCCGTGATGAGTACGCCGTGAGTTTCATCTTTCAACTTTCCAAATGCCTTTTAAGTATCATCGCAGTGGAATGGGTTGTCTTGTGGAAAATCACCGAGATCGAAAAGGTGTTTGTGCTGATACATGTCCGCGTAGATGTCGTCGGTGTGAATTGCGTACACGAGCGAGTCTGTATCAGTCATGAGCAGCGTGGACTTGTGCCCGTACAGTTTTTTTATGAAGTCGTAGTGAAACTGGCACATGAGCATTTTGGAAAGATCGAGGACGCCGCGCCGACGTTGATGGATTTATCCAATTTGAGATGGGTTTTTCTGTATTCGACAGCGACGAATTCTTCATCGAATATTTTCATGTATAGAAAAGTATCATTGGCAACAAGTTGATCTCGTCGTCGCACATCACTCACGATTTCTATTTTCTTTCTGCGTCTGATCTTTTCCACTCTGTTCATGAGTTTGGAGAAACTTTTACCGAAGTCCGTAGTGACCTTGGCTCGTTGTGTTGTGTTGAAGTCATTGTAGGTTTTAATCCACGGTGACTGACGAAATTTGAGTACGCGATGAACTTTATCGAGAACTAGTCCGTGCTGGAAAGTTTGTTCGAGCATTCGATGGCGTAACTTGTACTTGGTTTTGTTCGCGAGATTGGTTACCAGTTTTTTCACCTCAGCGTCTCCGAGTCCGAACTTACTGTTTTGCTCAAGTTGTTTTTGAGAAACATGTCATCGGGGACGACGAGTTGTTCCGCGCAGAACGGATAATCTTTGTGATCGTTATGGGGATGTTGTGGAAAAATGAGATCGACCTCGACGAAATAAACCCAATCCGTCAACGTAACCAGCTTGTCTTTCCTTGCGATATTGCTGTGAGGTGATCCATTGAAAATCTCCAACGGGAAGTGGTTGTAAAATAGCCGATCCAAAGAGATTGTTCGCGTCCAGGTAGATGATGTACATGGATGGCTTTGTGGGAACATACGATGACATGTATTTGTCGTTGGCGATGGCATGTCTTTTGGTGACGACGGATATTCCTCCGCAAATCATTTTCTCGGTAAACATGAACATGTCAGGATTTGTAAAGAGTTCGAGTTGGACTTGACTCGTCTTGAGGAGTGCATCCCATGAAAGTTCTGGCGCTGAGAAATACCAGAGTTGATCGAGTTAGTAATGATTGAAACACGTTTTTCTGAAATGGTCGAGCACGTCCCCGAGCAGGAGTACATCCGTTTTAAGACACAGATCTTGAGAATCTTCGAAAGTTTGGCATCCAAAGGTGTTTCACACACCGATCACTCGCTGGTATTCAGCGTCGGTAATTTCGGAGAGACGTAAGTGTGATTAAAAGGCGTCTTTTTGCGGCAGTGATGTTTCATCGAATCTCGACTACGTATTGATGTACTCGTACGGATAAATTCCTTTCTGATGGAGTAGTTTTAATTTTTCAGGATCGCCTTCATCGAGGTGAGTAAAGGTTGGCATGTTCTAGCGAGTTCGTCCAGTGATGCCGACATGAACTGGAAGCTATCAATGAATCCGAAGGGTCCAATCGAGAAAGACATATACCTTTCAAAATCGCATTTGATTTGTATTCCGACACCAGTGAGAAGTTCCTTGACGCGCGGATGACTGAGTGCAGCTACGATAAAATGTCCCTCGTACCCTCGTAGATTGTGAGCGATCACCGGTAAGAAGTCTGGATCTTTGAAACGTAGATTGCAGTTATCGTGAGAGGCTCCTTGACCGGTGACATGGCCATGAACTCGGACTTTTTTATCGTCATACATTAAGTACTCCTCGCAGATGTGGCATTGCTACGCTGATTTGCGCTGCGCAGCTGTGACGGTGTGAGAGGAATCATTTTTAAAAAATAACTTTTTAGGATGTCTGTTATACGTTTGTGCTCAGCCACGAGTTGCTCAAAAAACCAGATATGAATCCTCGCCTCGATGCTGACGAAACGACGAAGACAAACTTTTATCGACTGAGCAGGAAGTTTTATATCCGATCGCACACGGGACGTGCTTTTGTTCTACTTTAGTGAAAGAATGGTCTGGATCGGGTGATGGTCCTTGTACTTTTCAAGGATAGCTTCAGAGACAAAGACGATATGAAACGTCTGAGAGTATTTTCTGTAGTTGTTGTCGAACTGTAGTGTTCTCTCGCCTGGCATCTGAACGGTTTGTAGTTCTCGACAGTATCGCGACGTGACGTGATGTGTGTATTACGATCGGCATAACCGCCTGAAGTCTCTGATGTACACGAAATGGTTTTGGTAATAAAGTAAATTGATGCTGCGTTGTGATGCCTTTTGGATAACAGAATTAGATAGACCAGGAACTGTTTATCGCGACTTTTCTTTCCATCCAGTCCAAAAACGTTGATGGATAATCCATCGTTGAGCTCTTCAAGTTTAGGTACGTCTTTGACCGCCGCCGGAGAGGTGATACCTGTGGTTTTGATGGCATCAAAATACGGCTTCTACTTGGAGATGCGATCGGCATTGTCCTCTGCTGGATGTAACGCGGAAAGGATCTCAAGAGACAGAAGTCATCGATGTTTTGGACGTTGATGCGCGCTGTCGTGGCCATGATCTGTTTTGGAAGTGGCACGCATTTACCACCACGCAATGGTGTAAATTTGGAAGTTTGAAACGAGACAGATTTGACTCCGGAATACCCATGCCGGTCCTGACTCCTAATAATCTTCGATACGACGTTGGATAAACGACCTTGCGATGTCAACGATGGTGCTAAAATCTCGCCGAGATAAAAGATGAACGATTTTGATTTGATCCACGCGTCGATTCTCTTTTGTTCTCGCACAAACTGAACGTTTAGAGCTACTCCAAGTTTGGTTGCCGTGTGTTTTCGTAGTTCTACAGCAATGGTAAGTTTTAGAATGCGCTGAAGAAGTTCTTTCTCGACTCCATGCTGAAGTACGTGTTGATGATCGTAAATAAATCTTTTGTCGGCACCTCCGTATGCCTTTTCGTTTCGTCATGGTGGTGGAAACTTTGCTGCGGTCATCAGTGATGACTGCGACTAAGTTGTTGTCGTGATTTTATCGCGCTGCTGAATGACCTGTTTATCGATTTTTGGTAGTTGTTCTTCGATGTCAGCTGGCCTCGATCGACTCATGATCTCGTGCTGAAGTCGAAGGAGTTTTGAGGGTTTAGCAGTTTTTCCAGTGAGCGCTTTGTAGGTGTCTCAAGTCGCTTCATGTACTGCTACGAGGCAATGATTTCTAGTCCCGACAAAGCTTTGTACTCGCTCACGAGCTTATGACGTGCAGCGCTTCTTGGATCGCCTTTATGGCTCCTCTGATTCGTTCGATCAACTCGTGCAGAGATGCATTTGATCTTGGATATGGAAACGTTGTTTTCCAGAACTCTGCCTCACGCAGCGACCGAACAATTCATGTCGCAGGATAAAAAATCTCTCCCTTGATCTGTCACTACTTTGTATAGAATTTTATGCTCCATTGTATAGACAAGTTGTTTTTATCAGTACTTGAACTGATAGGTGTGTATATATAGTCCGTCTATTATTTCTTTAAATTTTGTTATATGAACTAGGTCAGAGACAATTTTTTATATCATATCATATGATATTATATCATATGATATCATATGATATTATATATATATATATATATATATATATATATATATATATATATATATATATATATATACTAGCCTGATTGCTTCTTCAATTGCTTGTTATTTTACCTGGTGAGAGACAACTATGCTTAGAAAATGACCTATATATATATATATATATATATATATATATATATATATATATATATATATATATATATATATATATAGATAGATAGATAGATAGATAGATATTGTTACGTATCGGCTCGTTTAAAGTAACAAGAAAATAGTGAAGAGAATAAAGCTTTGTAAGTTTTAACAAAAATAATTTATTTCCCTAGAAAACACTGTGAAAAGGTGAAAATATGAAATAGGACTTACGGTTTGCGAAGAAAATCCAAACATTTATCCTAGAATTGTTAAAATATATAAGTCCTATCAATAACAGTTCTAACTGAATTTAGTTTGAAGCTCAATTTCGTTCCAAGATGGTGGATGATGACGTCATAAGAAGTCTATACACAAATGTCCAGAATTTTACGTTGAACCACAATTTGTACTGTTCTGTTCCAATTTAGAATCAATTTCACTGAATGTCTTTGTGCTAAGCCACTTGTGTAGATCTCCAGGGAAAAGAATTATTATTTAAAAAGTAGATGAACTCCTATAGCTGTCATCTATAACAAGACACATCTCGAGCTCTACAGATGTGAAGAAAAATAAACTCTTTCCAGCACAAGAAAAAATATATTTTGTTCTTCAAGGTATAAAACGACTCTAAACGACTCTGACTATTTCACAAGGACCTAAGTGTTTTTAAACCGAACTAAAACGTCATTTCATGCACGCGCACGAAGAACGTGTGGTTATTTCAACATCTAACAATCGCGGTACACGATATAATCACCTATGCTTAGAAAATGACCTTGGCCACAACGAATCGTTTACGCCGATTGTTTATCAACCCGTCAATCTAAAAACAAAGCTTACGCAAACCGAGAGTCATATTTACGTTCTAAATAAACACGACGTTTCTTTCAAAAATATCATCTCCTGTGAACATAACCATCAAAATAAAATACAAAAATGAAATAAAAAGAATTCAAATTTTAACACACAAGTAATTAAACTACATGGTCGTAACACATTCCCCCATAAAGAAAAAAAGAAAGATTTATGTAATAAAGCTTTCCTTTTTACCAGATGTAAATTATACATGTGTTAAAAAAAATTACATAGGAAGAACTCTTATGAATTATACAAAGGTGTATATGAAAATAATATTTCTATACACGAGAAAGTGCATCTTCAATTAAATTGTCTTTTCCTCTGATGTGCCTGATGTCAAGATTGTATTCTTGCAAAACTAAACTCCACGTTAATAGTCTTTGATTTTTATTTTTCATCCTGTTGATGAAAGTAAGGGGGTTGTGATCACTAAACACAACAACCGGAGAAGGAGCCGAACTGATGTAAACTTCAAAATGCTGTAATGCCAGTATTAAAGCCAAGCATTCCTTCTCGATTGTTGAGTAGTTTCTTTGGTGCTTATTTAATTTCTTAGAGAAATAGCACACTGGATGTTGTACACCATTTCTATCATCCTGAATCAAAATTGCTCCAACCCCAACATCACTTGCATCCACAGATAGCTTAAATGGTTGACTGAAATCTGGAGCTGTTAGAACTGGTGCACTTTTAAGTATGGCCTTTAACCTATCAAAAGCCTCTTGACATTTTTCAGTCCAAAGAAACTTGTTTTCTTTCTCAACAAGAATATCAGAGGTTCAACAATATTAGAAAAATTAGAACAAAATTTGCGATAGTACCCAGCCATACCCAAAAATCGCATCAGCTGCTTTTTACTGACAGGCACAGGAAAATCAGAGATAACCTTGACCTTAGCATCTATAGGTTTAACTTGATCATGTCCCACAATATGTCCTAGAAAGGTAACACAAGCACGGCAAAACTCACTGTTAGATAAATTGATAGTCAAATTTGCATCAGTGAGTCTGTCGAAGAATTTCTGAATCGTGGTTAGATGTTCTTTCCAAGTGTTGTTGTAGATGATGACATCATCAATATAAGCATCACAATTGTCTAGGCCAGAAGTAATCATATTCATAAGGCGTTGAAAAGTACTTGGAGAACCCTTCATCCCGAATGGCATTACTTTATTGTTGTTGTTGTTGTTGTTGTTGTGGGGCTTAACGCCATTTTTCAGCACACGATAGGCTATACATGGCGGCCAGTATTAATGGTGGAGGAAGAAACCGGAAAATCCCCGGAAAGAACCACCGACCCACGAGAAGCTACTGGCAAGCTTTCTCACATATCCACATTCGCCGAATCTTAGACTCGAACCAACGCAGACAGAGGTGAGATGGCAGTGATCAGTAACGGACAGCGCTTTAGACCACTCGGCCACTCGGGGCCCCCTGGCATTACTTTATATTGGTAGAGTCCATCTGGAGTCACAAATGCCGAAATTTCTTTTGTCCTTTCCGTTAGTGGAATTTGCCAAAATCCTCTCAGAAGGTCGAATTTGGTGACGTATTTGGCATTTCCAATTTTGTCGATACAGTCATCGATTCTTGGTAATGGAAATGAATTTGTTTTTGTCACACTGTTCACCTTCCTATAATCAGTACACATTCGGATAGTTTTATCCGGTTTCGGAACAAGTATACACGGTGAACTGCAATCGCTATTACTGGGCTCTATAAAATCATTTTCCAGCAAATACTGAATCTCCTTTTTGAAGTATTCCTGTTTGAGAGGGTTCATCCTGTATGGGTGTTGTTTCATGGGTTTTGAATCTACTATTTCAGCGTCATGAAAAATTGTGTTTGTCCTTGTAGGTACGTCTGGAAACAAGTGCTCATATTCAGACAATAATTGTTTAAGTTCACTTTTTTCTTGTTGTTGTAACTGAGAAAGTTTCTAGTCTAGATGTTCCATAGTTTCTAGGGGAATTTAAATTTCAATTTTTAACCAAATTCATAAATCAGCCAAATTCATATATCATCCAAATTCATATATCCCGGACGAGCCCCCAAAGGGCTACTTTCGTCTAATGCATTCTGCTAGAAAGGGTTTGTGACCGTAATGGTGAAAATAAAGGTTAATTCGCCGGATTGGATTCATGCTATAGTCGCCCTAGAGTTATGCGTTGGTACGTTACTGTGTTTTGAATATATATGTGTAGTTTTTCAGTCTTCTTGCGATTCTGAAGCGATAAAAGACGCGTGAGAAAAGTCGAATCGAGCGGAGGGTTTTGGTCACGCTTGCACTCCTTGTGTTAATTGATAATACCAATAAGGTGATTTCATGTTGTCAGAGATTTCATCGTACTTTATTGATAAAAACGTCAGACTCCTGTGATGCACCACAGCCCCTAATTTATAACTGCAATTTTCATGTCCGAAGGTCATTTTTGACACCATGTGATGCTCACAGTGCAAACACAGGCCCTTTTCCTAGATGACAATTCTGCAAAACAGAGTGTACTAAACAGGCTGATGCAATTGAAAATTGTTGTCATCCAAGCCGTTTTTGAGATATTCTACTTGCCCCAATCCCATGTGTTTACTGCTATGGGAGGCTAGCTCTTCTTCCTAACCGACAATTGGTATTTCACTATCAACATACTGCAGAATAAGGTCTCACTGGATAGGTTCGTATTTTGACACCCTCCCTAATTTTTAAGGTAGAAGGCATGAGTCTAATTATCCTAAGCCTAGCATTTATAAATTCACACAGAAGCTAAATCTGTAATGTGGTTTAGATTTACTCTGAGTTAAGCTTGAAAATGGGTTGGCTTGTTTGGTGACTGCCTGTCACAGTTAGACTAGCACTGGGGATCAAATGCGTAACTTCAGCTGCAAATGAACAGTCGACTTGGCTTACATATTTATGTATGTCTGCTACAGAGGTAAATATCTAAAAATCGAGATGGTTGAGAGGTGATGAATAGTATGCTAATTTGTTATAGTACTAGTGAACTTTATTCATGCATAAGGCACGTACTGATTCTTTTAGCTGCCTTGTCACAGGAAAATAGTCAAACTAGCTCTTTGCTGTCAAAAATGAATGTAAAAAAGAGGGGTTGGTGGCAGTGTTGGTTCAGTATAAAGCCACCAGTTATATAAGAAATTAACCTGATTGCTGCAGTCAAAATCTCACATGCATGCTTTCTACTAAAATCATTAGTTTGTTTTTATTTGTATCTTCAGTGTAAAATTATTCTCATTTTTCTGCAATAGGTCATTGTCGGATGAAAATTCACCAGCTAAGCTGTCCAGTGAGACCTAACTATGGAAGGTGTACATGCCTGGCATCAATTTCAAGAACAACACAAACCGAAACACCTACTTCACAGATATATCCATATCTTTAAATAGTAAACAATAATATCTGAAACAGTCACACCATATGCTTAAGTTAAGAAATTTGCCAGGGACCAATTTACGAAACTGTACCCTGCCACCTAAGGGGGCGCTCACAGGTTATTATTTACTTTTGAGAGAGTGATGTATGTAAGGTGAAGTTGTTTGCATTTAAAACATGCACAGTGGAAAGAATTTTGCATATCTCTATGCTACTTGAATGTAATGTGGCTGACATTTCTTTACATATTGTACTTTTGGAAATGGTAAATGATGCTAACACAGTGCTACTAAAAATGACTGCTCCCTTGTGCTCCAAAAATCAGCCTGAATTTGTCTAAAGTACACTATCCTTAGTACCTATTAAAATAGGGAAAATGAATTTTGCCAAACTAGACAATACCAGCTTCTGAAAGTGCAATGAATGAATTGCCAAATATATAAAATGTAAAAAACGTAGTGCAATGGAGGGAGCATACTAAACAGGGAACCAGACTATAGCTGCGGCAGTTCGGAATATTGACGTCACGTATACGAGTGACAACTTTCATTGCGCAAGTAATGTAACTCGGTATTTTGCCGAGAAGACCATCGTTAGCAGTCAAGTTCAGTACAGAGTCTTTTAGACAGATATCAACTTTAGAGTCTAGCATTTAAGGACTGATCTTGCTTTTTTTTTGGTATGTACTGACTGGTCACAAAAGACTCATTTCTATTCTCGGTAGAAAAAAAAAAACGCATGTTACGTATGTAATTATACGTGAAATTAAATATCTTCGACTCCTTAAACTTAATCATTTCGAGATATTTATTAAAACTGCGGAGAAGTAGACATTATTGTAACCTTTCCATGTGACACAGTTTTAAAAAAATATCCGGTTTTTTCAACCGGTGAAGAAGTAAATTTACATGCATTCCTATCAGAATTCCTAACACGTAAAAAAACATTAGTTTGAATTACAAAGCACAGAAATTAAAATTTAACTAAACAGAAATGAATAAATTTTAATTTAAATAAAGAGTAAATATAATCGAATAATCATATGTGAGTAGATCATCAATTTTCAACATATGGCGACAATTGGTACTGACTCTCCCGCAAAGTTCATCACCGACACCGTTTTAATTAACGGTCCCCACGTAAGAGGTCAAGTTGCTAATTTCACATTTAACAAGAGGAAAAATATTGTTAAAGGTCCTCATTTTATATATTCTATTGCCAAGGAGCAAGTTCATGTCGTTAGTGGATGATTATAAAAGAACCAGGAAAAAGTGGCGAGAATTGGTCTCCAACCAGGATAGTTGCTCGTTATATTCCTACAATATAAGTCGTCTACCTCGACCAACAAATAGATCTCCGCTGTTTTTTCTTTCTAACATTACTGGTACATTGTAGGACTAGTTGCTCGTAATGGTTACTGATACAGGGTAGAGGGGTTATGCGAGTAGTCGTATGCCATAGTATTCAAGCAGTGGTTCACAACATTTCAAATATGAGAACCCCGTGTGTGTGTGTTGTGTGTGTGTGTGTGTGATTTAGGTTTTTAACGTAGCTTTAACAATTTTTCAGTCATATCACTACGATGTCTGCAGTGTAACAGTTTACAGTGATGTCTAGCACTGGGGCATCATGCTGCAGACATGAGGCATGATGTCCCACCCAGTCACATTATCCTGTTAGGCCGACCCATCCTAACACTAACCTCTTAATGCTGAGCGCCAGGCGAGGCAGCTGTTAGTACCATTTTTTTAAGTCTTTGGTATGACTCGGCCAGGGTTCGAACCCACGACCTCCCGCATCCGAGAGAACCCCATCTTAACTTCCAAAAGCTTCACAGACTTCCACCACACATGTGAACAGTTGTACTATTAGGCATGCATGAATAATCCCGTAGACTCCCGCGGGTCAGCGGCCAACAGGATGGGAACAAGTGGTCTTAAGTATATGTCAGTGTTGTCATTTAAGCGCATTAACTCAAATAATAATTGTTGTTCTTAAATATAAGACTTGAATGTATTAAGTAAAAATCTATTTAATCCTAATTGTTTAATCTCTGCACCTTAAATGTCTTCAAAAAACTTGTAGAAAAAACTGTTGATCACTGTGGGAAATTGGTCACCGGTGTTTGGTGGCTAGTTGCTAAAATGGGTCAAGAAAAGAGGAAGTTGGGTCTATCATAAAAAATACATGGCAGTGCAAATTTATTTTCAACATGCGCTGCTTTCATTGCGACATCAAAGCATGCAACATCAATACGGTTTGTACTGGATCACACATTTCTATTTGACATTGTCCAAAAACTTCAATGTAATTTAACATTGATTTTGCCATATGTATTTCTCATGGCATGTAAATAATGACCTTTTAAAAAATATGGATGAATGAAGATCCAAATAAAATGAATAATGGCCATTTAAAGGTATGTGTAATCAAATTCTAAAAATGACACAGGGTTCTGAATGCCTAAATGATTTGTATGAGTACTATAGGTAAAGAGACATCACCAAAGTGGAATCCAGATCGTCAGATGGAGTTAAAACATCCATATGTCAGTTAATTTATTGCTATATTCAGTGCTGTAGTTAGCTACGATGTCATAGCCTTGACATGGTCAAGGTTACAAATGATCATATAGCTTGCAGTGGAGCAACTAAAAATATTGCCAGAGACAAAAAGGTGACATGAGTATGCAGGTAAACCAACAAATTATTCTGACTATTTTTGTGACATGACTCCTGCCACCAGTAATGTAAAAAAAAATGGCAGAGAACAACTAGTTGGTGTGAACCAGCAAGTTGAACAACTTCCTAGTCTATGCCACAGGGGCTTGTTACATGGAATTAAGAGTATTGGTCAATAGATAAGGGGCTTGGGGGTCTAGAGTTTAATAGGGAACATCCCACTCCATCCCTCTACCAACAACATTAAAGAGGCTAGCAAAATTTTGCAACATAGTATTGAACCCGACCAGCCAAGTGCTGATTGGTAGAATGTTTATCTTTTCATTCATAGCAACTCAAACTTGTTTTGTCACTTTAATGCATCTGTCAAATTTACTGTATTTACAAACTGGACACATAACTTTTGCATTGCTGACATTGCATGTCACATGTTCCAGATATTCAGGCTTATGTTTTCCTTGCCTTCAACCTTTGATAGAGAAATCTCTGTGTCACTGGCCACCTTGCAGAGTCTTCAGAGGTTGTTGCTAACCAACGAGGTGCTACCTGTAGCTTTCTATTCCAGTAACATGTTTTGGAAGAATTTCTCCATCTCCATATCAGTTCCACATTAGATACTTAAAAGGTTTTGCTGGAAGACATTTACAGTCTGCATGATGTGGATTCTTTATTCAAAGGCTTAATCCCTTCAATAGCATCCCAAGATCTCAGGATCTCATGGGCACAGGTTCGAGATGTTGTGGGATTGTGGTTTTCTTGCATAAATGACATTGAGTCAAGCAACTTTTAAAACCCATTCATGGGAATACAGTCAAATTATCTGTGATTCCTGCAATTTCTTATACCGAATGTGTGACATACCAATAATGGTTGCAAAAAGAATATCCAAGACTAAGCACAAGTTCATGGAAATGATGAAAATTCAAAGAAAGAAAAGTGGATTCTGAGAAACCAAATGTCTTCCAGGAGCTACATAGGATAATAAGCAGGAATAGTACACAAACCTTGGAAAGGGTAAAGAAAATAAGCAAGATTTCCATTGTTTAACATGTGGAGACCAAAGCTATTTTGCACAAGATTGCTTATAGACATTCAGTGACAGAAGGTAATTTCCAGGGAGGCAGAGGGTTAAAATGGGGGGTTATCTGATACATTTACATAGTGAGGACACTATGCAATAAGGAAGGGACATTTGTAATGGCAAATTTGCCAACCCTAACAAGACCTCATTAAGGCAGTCAATTTTTTCTACAAGTTCGACCAGTGTTCAGTAAGGTGTAACAAAATATCATTTACTGCAATTGTCAAATTGGAAAACATGCATTTAAAAAGTTCCTGCTTTTGATTCGATACTAATGTAACACTGGTAATCATAATGTTTAACTAAAAAGTTTGTAAAGCACACTTAAACCTTAAATACCTCCAGTACAGTTTCATAAATGGGAATTTCAAACCCTATGGAGCTTAATGGCTGCTTGCTATCTTTCAATTTGTTGTAATCCTTGGCTTTTTGTACAAATTTCATGTGGCAATCATCTTCACTGCTATGTGTCATACTAAAATCAACACATAATGTCCAAGAGACGTAATTGTTGCCAGAATTGCAGTGGTTTTTACAAAGCATAGGGGATGCCACAAAAGAAGCAGAATGTAGATGATGACAGATGTATTAATTTAAGATTTTATAAAGTAACTGACAAGTTAAGGAACTTTGCTCTTGTTTGACTTTGTTCCCATTCTTGATTGGACTGCTCTGGTGGCCTAAGTAGTTTGAGCGTCTGCCTTGGATGTGGGAGGTCGTGAGTTCAAACCCAAGTTGAGTCATACCAAAAGACTTCTAAAAATAGTACTTGCAACTACCTCGCTTGGAACTCAGCATTAAGAGGTTAATGTTAGGACTGATCAGCCTGGTAGTGTTGTTCAGATTATCAATTGTAATAAAAAATCAGCTGCTTGAATAGACCAATAAGATAATCGATTTTGGAAAGCCATAATCAATTGTGCCAAAAGGGAGATTACTCTGCAGCATTCAGCACAGACTAGTTCCTTCCGTTGTTGTGTTTGGGAAGAAAACCAAGGATTCCAAATGACATTTTAGAAAAGCTGCAAGATCTGATATACATTCAATGGATCAAAGTGATCAAACCACAGTATACCTGTATTCCGGTGGAAATCTTATTCACAAGTTAGGAATTACTTTGGTTTTTACAAAGCAAAGGGGATACCACCAGAGAAGCAGAATTTAGATGATTAAGATTGTATGCAGACTCTGCAATCAATGATGGGATACAGTTTATTTTTTTTTATTTTCGGTAACCATGTGCATCACTGTGCTATCAGAAGACCAATATCCTAATTTTGTTTTTTCTTTTTAGTTGCATGCAAAACACAAAGCTTAGTAAAACTCCTGTGTAAACGTTAAGCTATAGGACATCCAATCCACTAGTTGAGGTTAATTGTTTATTCACAAAATTTTAAATTTGCTTTTAGGAATGATTATAATAATTAACAGTTGGTTAAGTGGAACCAATTATCAATTATGAAATTCTGACTGATTCCCATCACCACAGCCTGGTATCAGGATAATGTGACTGGGTGGAACATGATGCTACATGTCTGCAGCATGATGCCCCAGTGTTAGTCATCACCATAAACTGTCACACTGCAGACATCATAGCGATATGACTAAATTGTTAAAGCTATGTTAAAAATCTAAATCACACACACATGCACATTCTTGATGCCCTTGTAGCTATTTTCTTAATTTTTTAATCATTATGAGAGTCATCAGTATTGGCAGGCTTATTCATGTGTACAACATTCACAATGTGTTTAACCGTGTCATCAACATTCATTCACATATTCAGTTTGAAACTGGGGATGTTCATCATGCAATCAATCCAGAAATGTCCACATACTCTATGGGTCTCTAATTACACCTTTATTGTCCTTGGGGTGGGATGGGTGGTGGACCCAGCACTTTTCCCTCTTCAGATAATTGCAAACAGAATGAAAATTTATTTGGTTAGTAATGAAAAACACTGGACCTTTCAGGGGCTTCTCCCCCTGGGCTCCACTGGGGTTTCTGTCCAGTATACCTCTTGTCTGCCTGTTTTTCCAATCCTCTAAACAGTGTTTCTTGTGTTCATCTCTTGCTCACTGAAACTATCATTAAGTTCTCTTCGGAAGTTGACCAAATACAAAATATTGAGCTACTCCATGTAAGCACAGTAGTTATACGTCTGATTTCACCTATTTTGTTGATTTTCTTCACAATGATACTACTATGAAACAATTGATCCCCAGTTTTCATGACTCTTACAGTAAAGGCAGGAAGTTTTGCTCCTGACTCTAATAGATCTCTAGTGTGGCCTGCTTTCTACTTGGTTTAATGCCCAAGCTATACCCTTCTGCTTCCAATTCAATGTAATAGTAAAGATGATAATTCACTCGAACACCTTTGAAAGTAGTAGCTGAACAGCTATTGGGCAATAGTTATGTGTACCTGGATCTGATTTACGGGTACTACCTTTATTAAAAATGGCTAAAACACATGAATTTTTTCCAGATGTTTGTATATCTTAATGAGACTGCCAGTGATTGTTCAGTTTGAGAATTTTTCAGTATGTTATAAATACCTTTTCAGATTCAGCCTGGAAGGTGATCTTTTTCAGGCTTTCTAAAAATTTCTGCAGACAACACAATGATGTCTGATCTTCAGTGACAGTAAGTGGTGATCACCATTACCCAAAAGTAGCCTCATTGCAATACAGTATTAGTCCCTTGTGTTGCATACCTGTAGCTAGCAGAAGTTCCTGTTATGTTCCATTTTAGTTTGGCACTGCAGTATGTTCAATATTGAAATCAGTCAATAGTTCCTTACCGTAAACAGTTTTATAAAGGTCCAGTTATGTTTGGACTATTTTCAGTCCCGTGATGATTTCAGTCAGTTAACAGTTTACGAATACCTTTGCAGTACATCAAGACTTCAAAATCTGCAATATTGCCAAACCCCTTACAGGTTCATTAGAGTCACTCCGAAGCATAATGCAGACTATTAACAAATTCCAATGTACATGTATGCATGTTCAGTCATTCCATAGGATCCTTTGATATCTCCATTCTGTTAGGACCCGATAAAAGTTACCCATCAACAAATAGCATACACCAAGTTTCATACCATATAACAAAGGCTTAAATATGGCTCCACATCTGGAATAATCTTGGCTATTTCTATGAGACAAAAATGTTCCTTGGATGTACATCAGCGCAGTAATTTACAAAAAATTATACATTTTGTTTGCCAGAAATTTGTCTGAAAAGGCACCCCGATCTCTTCAGACTACCTTGACTATTTCTACAATTGGATTGACTGTAAAATTAACTAAGAAGTTACAAATGACGAAATGGTTTGATGCATTCATAATTTCTTGGTCAATTCATGTTCATAAAAAGCCCAAGTGGTTCATATGTCAGCTATAAGTGTACATTTGAGGTATGATCTTTGGATTGAGCTCAAAGTTGTGAGTGATGGCTAAATTGATATCCAGTCTGCCACTTGTGATATGTGTGTGTGTGTGTGTGATGCAAAGTTGTTGACAGGAAACAATTGAAGAATAATTAAAATTGTTGTTCAAAGCACAAATGTCTTTTTTTAATCATTTTTAAATCAAAAATGTTTTAATCTAAATAGGTATGTAAGAAATATTTAGCACAACCCTCATTGATAATGACAGTACCACTGTTTCCCATTGTTTTCTTGTTTAAGTCATGAAAATTCTTTTTTTTTTGTTTTCCAGGATTAGCTCAGAGAATCTAACAGAGAAGTTTGAACACCAGTGCGATCCAGTCTCTAGTGAGTGTAATGATGAATTCTAATGACACTTGCATTACCTTCATACCCCCTATTGAACTGTCGAGAGTAGCAAAGACTGCATCTAATTAAGCCTGTATTTTGCCATCCAATGGATTTTAAAGAAAGAAACTTATGTTTTATTTAATGTCAGTGTGGTTGTGATTATGTGAGTGTTTTGCACATATTATGGTTATGATATTTGACAATACTAAGTCTACCAAGTATTTTTTATTTTGTATATGTATTAAATGCCTTGAACAAAACACAGCTTATTTTCAGATTTGAATTTCCTATAGATGTATATAAAAAGTTAGCTTATTCTAAGTTGGATGACTTGGGCCAAGTGTACTAACCACCTTGGGACATAAAAAATACACTTCTAGAGTCTCGCAAAAAAAACCCCAACTCCACTGTCTGGGAATATGGCAGGTATGCACAAGACCTGATATTTATCCCCACTTGTCAGATACTGTACCTTTATGTTTGCAGATTCACACTATCAAGTCATGGAAGGAGATCCTGCTAGACATTCTAAATACACAAAAGGCTCAGTGGAACAAAATAAGTCAGTTGAAGAAGTTTCTTTGGCAAAAGATATTGTCAAAAATCATAATGACCATAATTTGAAAGCCGATGAGAACCACATAATAAAAGAAAAGGAATCGGTCAACATGTATTTCAACAAGGGCAGTGTTAGTAAAGAAGAAACAGTGTCGGAGCAGAATAACAATGTGCAAAGGATTGGTTCCCTGCATAATACCGGGAAAGAGAAAAACAAATCAGCTGATTTGAAGAGAGAAAAAAGAAGAATGCAGACCTGCATACATGATGATCTTGTAAGTGAGATTACATTGTCTGAAAATAAAGAAGAAGATCAGGATTTGTCTATGGATTTCGAGGACATGAACAGCTGTGTCAGGAGGCCAGTGACACAGGAACAAGACCATGTTCTTGAAATGCATAAGATAGTCCACAGTGAGGATTATGAAGACTATATCAATTTAAAAATAAAAATAGGCAATACTGATGTTCATGGAACTGCCAGACTAACAGACAGTAGCATATTTGTTAGTGTCAGGGGAAGGAAGATGGATATTAAAGTGCTTGATTTACTAATAGCTTGGAAGTCGATCTTTCAAAATGAATCACACTGCCCTGGAAACCAGTCTGCACTGCCCTTTGAAGGGATTCAAGTACATGGGTCCAGGAGCATAATAATCTGCAATCCCCAGGTCTGTGATTGGATCCAGAGCCTCACCAGAATTGTACATAGAATGCAAGCAGATGAAGGTAAAACTGAAAAATTTTATATGTCAGTAATAGAGTGGAATTTTACGTCATTGAGCTGAAGCATGGAATGAGAGTTATCAGAGTTGACATGATTCAGCAGTGGTGGGGCATATAGTGTTACCCTGTTTGTTCACCTGTCACTGTCATTGTACACCTGGTTAATGTGTTACCCTTGTTTGTCCACTCGTCACTGTACACCTGGTTATAGTGTTACCCTTGCTTGTCCATCAGTCAGTGTACACCTGGTTATAGTGTTTTCTTTGTTTGTCCACCTGTCACTGTACACCTGGTTATAGTGTTGCCTTTGTTTGTCCACCTGTCATTGTACATCTGGTTGTAGTGTTACCCTTGTTTGGCCATTTTTCACTGTACACCCAAGTTAGGTTTTTCAATTTGGTCCAATTGTAGGAACTGTAGTTTTGTGGAGCAGCCATCTTCAGTAAACATATCTAGTTATGTTATCTGTAAATAGTTATGATAATCTTCACGCTGCAGTTAGTAATAATTTCCCTCCACTAAATGGAAAGTAGCTCCAACTTCGAATGGATTCTACTATAGTATCTCTATATCCATGTTGCATCCTGCCTGTGCAATCATGGGATTTCCCCCATTCAGCAAGCACTTGCATATCCCACAAAAATACAGGTTTAAAGGTGAAGCCTTGCAAAAGAAGTAAAATTCCCACATTTTATATACTGGTGTGTGATAATTATAATAAAACCATTAAATTCATATGTTTTATACTTTGCACCAAAATGTATTACAGTCTCCTTTCCTTAAGTCAGTAACGTTCAACACTATATATTTAGAATTGGGTTGCTCCAGAAATCGAGAGGGGTATTGACATTGCTACCACATGGCCTGGACATACTGTTCTTTGCACTTATCATGTGCTATTATTTGTTCAGTAAAGTGGATGACTAATTTTTTCACGACAGGGGTCCTTGCGGGAAAATAGTTCAAAGTAGTTTCCTCAACATTATCTGACCATCATTGAGCCAACAATGATATTTATACAACAAATTTAACGAAATAGTTCTTTTCTTTACTTTTCTTGTTCTGACTTAAGCATCTTCATTTACACAAATATATGTATGCATGTATGTATGTATATATGTATCCAGAATTAATTATCATTTTTCCTTATTGTTCCAACAATCTGATATCAGGTGAGTTGCATTGATATGCCTTAAGGTCACAATAATAAATAGCTGAGAGATGCAGCTGTCAGTGGTAGTAATAGTTACCTCAAGCCTAACTTAGCCTAATTATCCATATATAAACAGAGCAGATGTGTCAAAAAATTAACTTTGTGTCTTTAGTCAGATTTGATTGTCCAACAGCCAACAGTCACCTTTATATAATGATTGTCAGTGCAACAGACCTTGTCAGACAAACGGGAGTAATCTGTAATTGAATAACTTCCTTGAAATAATGGTTGGTTTCTTAACTGCACTTTTAACACATCATTGGATTCATCATGCAAAGGAAAATGGAGCTATGTACTTTTCCAAAGGTATGCCAAGGCAGCTGACCTGGGTGAGTCTAGATGGGTATTGAACCCACAGTGCTTATTATTATTATTTTTGCTAATCAGGCAATTAAATTTTAAGCACATCCATATAATTTACATGTACGTGAGTTGCTATTAGAATATAACAGTAAAACAGTTAAATTTTTCTTTTCAGGGAGCCAGGGTTCCTTCATTGAGCAGTGGCAGAGAGGCTCCTGTTTTCTTAATGAGTTTTCCTTACCCATTATTACTGTATTTAATTCTGGTAAAGATGCAAATTATCAGGTTGTTATCTTGTTTTTCACATTGTGTGAGCTATACATGATAGAGATCCAAGTAGAAGTTTCTGGTAAAATACAAAGCATGCGTGTTGTGACCACATGCCATGTGTCTTCTGACACTTCCAATATAATCAGCAGCAGAGGTGTGTCTTTACCTGCCATGTCACAAAATGATATGGGTCAGGTGACTACAGGGTTGTTCATCAAGTCCATTGGAAGAGAGTCCTCTGCAGCTTTGTATCACTCAGACAACTTGAAAGCTGTCCTCCCACTTGAAGACAAAAATCTTGACATCCCAGAATTGTTGGAGCAAAATTTCAGTCATCCACGTCCAGATCAAAAGTCACATGGAAAACAGTGTGCCTGTAGAAGAGAAAATTGTGGTAATGCAATAGTTTATATTGTCTTGCAAAAAAAACAAAACAAACAGTATAGAAAACCCTAATGATGGTCAGAATACCTTTTATGTAGAAATTACCTTCATAGGCCAAGTAAGTTTATGATATAGTCCTGTGTGCATCACCTACCATGCATCATCTTTGATGGTTGTTATTTGCACACTCTCAGAAGCTTCTTGACCAGTTTGTACATGATTTTACAGGAAACATTTTGGCATCGAGAGCTTTTAAATTGGTTCAGTGGATGCTGCTTCATTACTAAAAATAGAAAACCTTTTAGCAGCTGAACATCAGTAAACTCTTCAACACTATTTGACAGGAAGCATCCTGGCATTGAGGACTTTAAAAAGTTATAAAATAATGCAGCTTCACAATAAAATGAAAAGGATTTGAACTGGCCCATAGGGCCATCATGGTGATCATCTTGAAAATTTATCTGTACTCCTTCCAAATGGATGGCCCAAAGCTGTCAAGTGTCCCATTTTTTCCGTATTTGTCCCATATTTTGAACCTGAATACGGGTGTAAATTTTTTTTGCGAAAAAAAATTTCTTAATTTAAAAAAAATAAAAAAAAATTCCTTGCAATTTACAGTTTAGAACGGGCGCTCAGTTCCATTCTGAGAGAAATGTATCACATGTATATAGGAATACAGTTCTACAATATGATTGGTTCATTCGAAATCGAGGCTACCATGTCAGTTGGAATCAGGCCACAATTAATGTAGTCCCAGTCTATTTTTAGAGTATTTTTTCCTGTCTCTTTTTGGTGGTGATACAAGAGTTAGATTTAGGCATTCTTGGTATGGATATAAAGGCAATTGTTTATTTTTTAGAATATGAGCTTATGGCATGGTCGTCTGTGTGTGTTTTGGCGACAGTGTACAGTGAGTAATAAGGTCTTGGTGATGATCCGGAAGTGAAATCTGTGTTCCATTGCACGTTGGCTTGTTTACAGTCCAGCCTTTCAAAAAAATGCCAGTGAACCTTTGACAAGAACTTCACTGTGAAGTCGTCTTTGAAGGTATTTTAGATTAACAGATGATTTGTATTGATTGTCACACAGTGGAAATTTCGGTACTGAGAAAAAAATGTAGAGAATATATAGTAAAATTAATTGTGTTCTATGTCCCGTCTTTATCCGCCATATTGGATTTTGCAAACAGTTACCGCTATCACTGTATCTCATTTTTGTAATAATCAACTTCTAATCATGTTGAATAGGAAAGCAGAATATTCAGAATTTTCTCCAGGAAAGACAAGAAAATAGAACTGGAAGGACAATTGTGCTGTCTTGTTTAGATTTGTGAAACCATTTAGTAAAGGAGAAAAACTTTATGTTTTGCAGATTGTGTAATGTGATTTCACTATTGGGCATGGAGGCGCCCATGAAATACAAGAGCACGAAAAAACTAATAGACATCAGCTTGCTGCTTCATCATATACAACTAAGCCTAAACTTACAAAATATAAAACACCCAGAGATAACCTTGATGTAATTCGATCGAAATTCGGTTTACTAAATTTCTTTTAGAAATGAACTTTAATCTTACAGTTACTGGTGTTGCTGGCACATTATTTTGCACACGTCTTTGAGACAGTAAAATCGCAAAGGATTACTTGTGTGAAAAAATGAAAACAGTTCAGTAAGAAAATCACACAAAATTCAGATCATCATTGAAAGATGGGACATTGGAAGCAGTAATGATTGAAAAAAGAAAATGAAATGTGGTGTGGAAAAGGCTCATATAAACAGCATGGGTCTGATTGCTCGAATGGAACAGGGTGCCCATTCAGAAGGTGGAAGAGTACAGCATGTGCATCTTTGACATTAAATAATTAAGGAAGGTACTGCCCTACTTTACAGATAGTTGTAGATGTTTTAAAAAGTTACTTATGCATTAATATTTAAAAATCAGTATTTGTTCCAGAAAATCAGTATTTTTGTCATCAGCAGTCAGTATTTGTATACCCCAGGGTTGGCAGCTATGATGGCCATATCAAGATTGGGTTTTCACCAAAAATGTTTCTTGGATACATAGTTGGTCCTAAATGAAGATGGTACTTGTTCATTTGCATATATTTCATTAACCTCATTATTTTATTAATGTTTGATATCTTATATACTTAATTTCAGCAAAGTAAGAACTATCTCTTATTTGTTCTTGAAATCAATATATTGGCATAATATTGGGATATTTCATTCAGTATGATTGCAGTATATTGCAGTATAATTTTTAATTCAGTAACCACCACTAGATATCTTATCGTCATTCACAGGCTTATTGTTGTCAAAATATGGTCAGTTTCTTAGTTTTATGTCAGTGAATTTGTGCATTTGTGTTTGACATGAACTGTGAGATCAGGGAAATTTTGCCTTTAGTCAGGGAAAAGGCATGCAATTTGGTTCACTAGCCTGTGTGAACTATAAATGAGGTGCTGTGTAAGGTTGATTATCATGCTAAACTGTCAGTAATGGAACCATCCATTTCCTACTGATTTTTCAATTGTTTCAGGAGACAACAAAGTACAGCCTTCCAGTCCCATAATGAGAGACCTAACATCAGATAGTCTTCTGATTCCCCATCACATGATCAACAGACACCATGAGGTACCAAAGATACCAGTACTTCAAGAAATACTACAGCCTACTGGTGTGAACACAGAACAGGGTGATAAATTATTGGCAATAAATCATGTTATTGTCCATTGTCATTAAAATTTCAAGAATTGGTTACAAAATTTGACAAAAAATATTTTTGATTTTGTTACTAGCTACACTTTATAGCTATTTTAAATCAGGCTTTAAGAAACTACTTGTCTTCTCTAAATGAAAGGAAACTTTTATGTTTATGCAGACTTTGTGATTTAGTATGTTGTATCCTAAATATGTACAGACAAAGATAAAATTAGCAAATCAGTCTCATGGATCTCAAAGATAGATTAACACAGTAACACGGAAGATCCCTATTGCCAAAACATAGTTTTTATACAGTTTAGCATCACTGAGTTTTATTTAGGTAACATTGCCCATTATGTGAAACCTGGACAGCTTGAACGTCAGTCTAGTAAATACCCAGCATCACTTGAATGACTTGTTCAGTCCCAACATAAAAATTCTTTTGCCAGTGACCTGCAAGCTAGCTTGAACTAAAACTTTGGGCCTTGTTGGTCTAAGATATCATTATTCATAATGTACAAAACATAACAAAAACGGAAGAGAGAAAAAATGAACAACTTCTCTTTCCCCAGTCTCTCTTCACAAGTTATATTGTTACACCTTGCTAACTTAAACAGTCAAGCAAAGACCCAGGATCACGGGAATGACTTGTTCAGTTTCAACATAAACTTTAGTTTGCCATGTAATCTTCACCTTGTAAGCGACTAAGTTTCTTCATTCAGCATAAGAGAGGTACTTTAATGGGGATTTTATGCAGATGCCTTTTAAAATGGATATAATTTTCCATTGGTACACATTTTCTATATAAGCAATGAATTTTTTAGGATTTTAGTATGTTTTTAACTTAACTATGTAAGTATATTCATGAAATAACTCAAATTTAATTTTGTCTTGACTTTAAATTAACACTGGAGCCAATTTCTAAAAAATGTATGCATGTTCTATATGCTATAATAAAACTATTGGTATCACACATTTCATCAAAACTATAATAAATCATGTAAGAAGAAATTATACCATTTGATCCAAATCCACTACTTCTTGATAATAAATTTTCAGCAACCATGGTAGTCGCTGTCGTACCAACCACTAGCACTGTAAATGCTGCTTCAGTGGGAACATTTAATTTCACCAGCATGTTTAGTTAAGTCAAGGTTTTAGCTTCACTGGTTCTTTTGCCATCAGGTTTTCACTAAATCATTTCTTATGGTCCTAGATTAAAATGGTGCTGATTCAACATCCACTTTTGTTGGACAAACTGTATGTGTCAAATGTGGGAAGATTTTCTTGTGGAAATTTGTGTGTGTGTGTTCCAAAGATATATTTCAGCAATTTAATTTATTTTCCATATTGATCAAATAATCATAACCTCAATCCTTGGACGGTTAAGTGTTTTTTTAAGCTCATTAGATTTGAGGACTTCAGCTTATAGAGTTATGCTCAATTTAAATTATACTCTTCTTTTTATTTGATGATAGGATAAGTATTTGCTGCCTTTCTTTAGTTTTGAAATTTTGTTTCTTCTTTAAATACATTACCCAATCATAATACCTTAGGGGAACTACTACTACCTCACAAATCTAGCCCTCCCAGATAAAACCATTTAGCTAAGTTATCTGCCCACCTAAGTGGCAGTTGGGCAGTGATCTCCCTTTGATATCTCATTTATTACTTCTGCACATGCCTAGAAGCATACTCTCTACATGAGAGACCTCTCAAATACCAGAATCAATGTTGATGCACTTCAAGAGGAATGTATGCTCCATCTATAATTCCAGCTTATCTCAACAAAGTTCTGCCTTTACAATTTGAGCGCCACTTGTCATCTTTACATAAGCAGCAGAGAGGGTGAACCCTACAACTTTGTAGAGACCTTATTTTTGAAAATTAAGGGTTCCTACGAAGGCTAAAAAAAGAAGTTTTTGTCTTAATAATGAAAACTTCTTTAATTGACCAGATTTTTTCACAATCTGGTCACATACGTATGTCATTCACCCTCTCTGCTGCTATAAATTAAACAGCCATTATAGATATTATCAATAATGAGTACTGGAGAACCACACTCAGCTAAATTAGCTCGAGAGCGACTAAAGGCAATTAAAAAATATCTACCCGTTCGTGATTCTGTTAAGCAACAACTACAATCGCGTCCGGAATCTCAAGTTGAATTTGAAGAGGATACAAAAAAATTATTTAAACCTATCACTGAGACCACTAAAGGTATTCAACCTGTGTTGGAGAAAACCGCTGAAGCAGCTGGAAAAATAGCAGAAAGAACTGAAAAAATAGCAAGAAGAACAAAAAAGACAAAAGAAATTTTACGTGAACTTCCAGCCGAAATAGCTGCTGCGATGCCAGTCCCGGAAATACCTGAGGATGAAGATCAACCTGAAGATGATGAAGCAGAAGGTGCTGAAGCACCAGCCCCTGAACCAAAATCAACAGGTCAGAGTACTGCTGAATTGATAAATAAATTTGATGAAGAAACTATTAAGGTAATTAATAATTTGACCCTAGTTCAACTAGCTAAGTTTGCTGTGGAAAGTTTTGGTAATAGAAGTAAATTAATGAAACCTGAACACGCAAAAGATATTAAAAGCAATAAACAATGGCGAAAATATTTATATCGCATACATATGAATGTTGAACAAGCTAGAGATGATGATCCATTATATAAGGATTATAATATGGAAATTGATAAATTAATTAAATCAAGAAGAGAGGAGGAGGAAGAACAAAAACAACAAAAACAACAACAAAAACAACAAGAACGACAACAAAAACAAGAACGAAAGAAACAAGCACAACTAAAACAAAAAACATTTGAGCAATCCCTTCGTGATTATCCAGTATCACCAAAATCACGAATACCAGTTCTATCTCCTACACCAAAGAAAACAACACCACCGAAACCAATTGAAGAGGAAGAAGAAGAATTTCAAGACGCTCCCGGCACGACTGGAAGTGGTCTAGGAAGTGGTCTTATTACTTGCCCCAATAATGTCCTTGCTGATGTCGATTGATTAGAAATTCTCATCGGAGGAAGAAGAGCTGGTAATAATTCCCCAGAAATCATTAATGAAGTAGCTGATATTTGTAAACGATTATTTAGTGGTGGCATCATGGATATTAATGTATATCGGTCCCTCATTAATGAAATCGCCGACGATTATTACAGTGATTAGAACAATTAGTGATAAAAACAGTTAATAATAAAATGATCGTGCATGGTACTCAACGTGGACCTACCATGGTCAGGGTAATAAACTCTCAATTACCTGTATACAGAGCAACCTACGGAGATGGACTAGGTGATGTTATTCAGGGTCTGTTTAGAAGGATAGCCCCAAAAGCAATACCGATTGCAAAGCAGCTGGGAATGAAAGCTATTGATGTTGTTCGTGAAAAGGGTATAGGCGCTGTTGGTAATCTCGCTAGCAAAGCATTTTCAGCAATTAAAGATAGACTATCACGATTAATACGCAGACCGACCCGACCTGTGAAATTACCTAGCACTGAAGTGATGCCAGCAAATGTAAGTAAAATAATAAATCAAGCAGCTAATCAAAAACTAGCGGAGTTAGCTGATATCCCGATGTCGGAAAAGGAAAAAAATATAACCGCTAGTCTGATAGCAGGAAGTGGTCTTCGAGTTAGACGAAGACGATAATAATAAAGATGTTTAAGCGCATATCTGACCCCGCGTTTGACATGGATGCACCAGTTCTCAAAGATGAGTCTGTGCGCGATTATCAGTATTATTCTTACGACGCACGAATTCCAAATCAGCGTGGACGAATCGAATTACAGGTTCAGGATACAAGTAGATATTTCTTACCCGCTGAAGAATTTATCGAAGTTGAAGGTGAAATTTTAAATAACGCTGTTCCTGCAGCACCAGTAGCATACGCCGCTAATATTAGTGTCGGCTTTGTTAATAATGGTATTATGGCGTTATTTGATAGCGCTACGTACATGATTGACGGAAAAAATATTGAATCTATTCAGAAAGACGTTGATGTTGCCACGACAATACTTGGTCTTGCGAGATACAGCGACGATTACTCAAGATCAGCTGGTCCATCAATGATGTTTGTGAAAGATACTTCTAATTCTCCAGAGTATCAACAATATGAAGTAGGACGACCAAGAAATCATGCTAGAAACGCCGATGCGGATGTACAAGATATGATTATTAATATAGATATAGATTTCAACTTAGGATTTAGATCACGTCGAGCAATGTTAGGGGGTGATAGGAGAAGATTTTCATGTGCAATTCCACTGTCACATATTTTTGGATTCTGTAGAAATGTCAGAAAAGTCATTTTCGGAGCCAAACACACAGTTGTACTAGTACGAAAAGGCACAGATGATGATGCAATCTGGCGACCCCCCGGTACTGATCCTGGTATAGTAATACTAACAAAACTTTCCCTGTGGATGCCAGTGATGACTCCGTCAATATCCGAAGATGACCGGTTGTTATCTTTTATGAGTCAAGGCGGTAAATCAACGTTGTCATGGTTAACAATGACCACAGATGCTGTTCAGAGTGCAATTGATGGTTTATTTACATGGCAGATAGCATCACAGCAAGGTGTTTCTGCACCAAGACATATATATTTATTGCGTTCCAAGATATTACACGAATAAACAATCAAAATTTTAGTATTATGATATTTGACAATCTTGGTGTTTCTGAGGTTTCATTAAGGATAAATGGACACCAAGAACCATCCGAGGATATATTACTGAATTTCGATCAAAATCATGTAGCACGTGCATATCATCGATTAACGACATTCATGGGTCGTGATCAAAATGTTGATACTGGTTTACAAATATCTCAGTTAGATTTTACAACGCTGTATCCGATTTATTACTTTTCACTAGAACATTTAGATTTAACCAGACAATCTGTTGTAGATATTCATCTTCGAGCTCGTGTAACAATAGGAGCTATTGCAAATTACAGAGCAATTGCTGTTATACTCAGCGATAAATCGATGTTACTCGAAGGTGTTGGTGGACGAATGAAAGTTATTGATGCTCCAGTAGAAAACATGTAATTAGATCGTTCATAATAATTATAATGTCATATCATCACGTTAGTGTGAGTCTGACTCCTGGTCAGATTAAAAAGCTGCAATCAGCATCAAAAATAACTGTGGAATAAAAATATCGCTAAAGCGAGAACAAATGACCGGTGCAAATAAACTATCGTTGACCGAGCGTCAGTTCAAAAACTTCAATGAAGCTAAAAAAATCAAATAAAGGCGTCAAACTTAATCTTTCTGCGGGCGCCATCAAAGACATCGCTAAAACGGGTGGTATATTTCCGCTTCTTGCAGCAATACCAGCATTAATAGCAGCTGCAGCACCAGCTGTTGCAAAGGCATCTGCGCTAGGTGCTGTTGGAACAGCTGCTGGAATGGCATTAAAGAAAGCAACCGGACAAGGAATCAAAAAAAAAGGAAGAGGTCTAAGATTACCAGGAACCCCGCCTTCGTGGTACGGAAAGGGTCTAAGATTGCCAGGGACCCCACACTGGTACGGAAAAGGTCTAAGACTTCCCGGGACAGTTTACTAATATCACCTATGTCCAATTTTGATTTACTTAATGCTGCTAAGCAATTAAAAATAAAAAATTTCAGAGGTGTTTTTATACGCGATCAATTACCTACCGTTGCAATGCAACATGAAACCGGTATTATTAATCTCGATAAAAATTCTGGCCCAGGCACGCACTGGGTCGCATATGCAATTGATCCATGTGGAATTATTTATTTCGATTCGTATGGATTAGCACCACCAAAAGAATTTCTTCATTACGTTAGCAATAATACTGCTCCAATCTGGTATTCAACGCTACCGACACAAAAAATAACTGATCCTTCAATATGCGGCCGTGAAACCCTCGCTATGCCTGATGCTGTATCAAAATCAACAGCACCGCCTCATAAAGTCGTACACGCGTTCACTACGCTACGTCATAGTACTTAAACTGATATCAGTAAATATAATGGTAGATATTTACGGAAGATCCTCAGGTAGAACTCAGAAGTTCGATTTATCTAAATATGCAACCATTGATCAGCTCAGAAATGAAATCGATGATTTATTAAATATAACAAGTGTGGATCAAAATGAAGTCGTCGTTTTTCAGGATAAACAAGGACGATTAAAAACGAGTAATATACAACTACTAGATGTTCTTGTACTAATTCCAAATGCGGTTGTTAATAATGTCGTTACTTTTACTGATCAGGGTAAAATACAGGATTCCGGTAAGTCGGTTAACGATTATGTTAAGAAAACTGGTGATGTATTTACCGGTGACATTATTATGTCAAGAAGAAAAATTACGCATCTTGGAGATCCAATCGCAGATACAGACGCAGCAACAAAAAATACGTCGATGATCAAGAATCCAAATACGTGTCAGTGCGCGGTGGTATAATGCGTGCATTTCTCGACATGAATAGTAATGGTATTAATAATCTCAGAACACCAGAAACAGATTTCGACGCTGCAACGAAGAAATACGTCGACGATAGGGAAATTCCAATAACTACTTCATTAACGACAATCAATGATGGAATTGCTACATTTAGAACTGAATATTTTAATCATGTACAAACATTTTTAAATTTTCGTAGAAATGTAAACAGATCTATTAATGACTTTTTTGGAACTCCACCTACTGTTATTATTAATCTCGCTGACATTAACGCAAGACTCAACGATATCATTAGTGGTATTCCTAATATTATTCAAAAAACTAATCTCGTTAAAATTCCTCACAAGCAGATCATTAATATCATGTACACAGTCGCATCAGGAAAGGCAACATGGTCGCAGGAAAATAACACTTTTAAACACACTGCAGAGGTTACTGGTGTATACAGATTATCTGTATTTAGTAGTGCAAAATTCAGTATATTTACCATATTTCCATGGCGTCATTCAACCGATGATTTTTCTGGAATTGTGTCTATAGTGTTAAATAAAGATACTGAAGAAACGTTTATGCTAATAGCGAATGATAAAAAGTTAACCGCAGCGACTTATTGGTGGTGTGTTGAGTTCGTAGCTGAAACTCCCGAATTAGTTACTTAAATAAGTATAATGAATCAAGAATCATTTATCGACGCTCAACGTCACAGATACGCTCAAGTATGTGAGTGTCAAACTAAACTAAAAAATATCATCGACGATTACACGATAAAGGTAAAAAAATATCGTCGTCGTATGGTCGTTATTGATATAATGATATACTCGGTTTCTGCTGTTATTGCTGGAAGTGGATTATTATTATCAACAATAACGATGACAGCGCCTGCAGTTGTAACGATTATAGTTTCAACGGCAACAACATGCGCAGGTATTTTCAGTATTATCTCTAAAAAAAATATCTACGTGTACGAATGATAAACTAAACGAGTATATAATGAAATTGCACACAGCAACAACCGCATACACTAAATTATGCTCGTATATTTCAGCGTATCTCGGTGATGGTAAAATATCCGATGAGGAGTTCGTAACGATAATGAAAACCTACGATGAAGCGTTCATAGTGGAACGCGATGTGTTCTCTAGTGACGGAAAGATGGAGAATTAAATAATAACTATAATAATAATGTCATCGTTAGAATTACTTCAGCAGATCGTAGCTAATACAACGCCGTCAAAAACTACTATAATATCATTAAGTTCAACCAATCCTGAATTTAGCGTTAATTTTCCGACTGCAATTCCAGTAAAGGAAATAGCATTAGCGCAATTACGAGTTTATTATAGTTGGCCTAATATTAGATCAAAACCGTTTGGTGGACAACCAGCAAATAATTCACTGGTATTTGCGAATAAAAATAAACCGGATGGAACATCTGATTGGCAAGTTGTTGGAATTTCAACGGGCAGTTATCAAATAGAACAGATTAATGATGAGTTCCAACGCAGAATTAAATCTATTACAGGAAAAGAATCTAAAATAGCGATTACTGTTCACGAACCAACACTATCAGCGGCGATTGAAATAAATTCCCCTGATTACCTCGTAGATATTTATCAGAGTTCGATTAGATCCGTATTAGGATGGGCTGATGTCGCACCTGTTTATAATGGAGTTTCAGAACCAAAACTAGAAGAATTTAAAACGAGTGAAGAAAAATTCATTAAAAATCCAGAATATCGAGAAAATTATCCATGGAGTCATATAGCATTTGAATTTGATCCAAACGACGATATATATTACTTTACCGCTTTTTACGGTAAAAGAATTCCCTATACAGCTAGATCAGCATTTAATGTTATCGTTACACCAGAAGGGAGGGGTCGAGAAATTGTTGATGTAGGATTTATTAAAGAATTTTTAGATTATCTTAAACCCGAATACGATAAAACGTTTAATGATTTAAGAAATTTACTTATTTCATTATCACAACATTATAATGAAAGTGTAAAGCAGCAAATAATCGAGTCAATAAAACATTTAAATGGTATCTTATTCGATTTATACATCGCCAATCGAAGTATTATAAACACCGCGACTAAACTTGATGGAAATTTTTTTACAAATCCAAAATTGAGGCAAGTATTTCTTAATCATTATAAAATAACAGAAAAAGATTTACAAACATTTGTTATACCGGATTTAAATAACGCTGAAATGAAGAAATCATTAAATGATCTTATTGAAGAATATTATCCGGGAGTAATTGAATCGTGGAAAAAATAGCCCCACCACCGGTTATACTAAAACACAATAACAATCCCTTTGGTGCCGGTAGACATATATCACCAGGCATTGTAAACATAACAACAACAATTGCAATCAATCTGGTATGTGATGTTATTGAAGGTAGCTATCAGGTAGATCTTTCTAAATCTAGCCACCGCAGTGGCACTGCGGAGCAAGGGTACATATTATTCAGTTTTAGTCCGATTGTCCCTCCAGGCTCGTTAATTGTGTCAGAACCAATTAATCCCGTTTACCTGCGAGTTCATAATCCATTTCTGACAAGAATAAATTTCAAACTCACTGACCAGGCAGGAAACATTTTGGACACGAGGAACGAATCTCTTAATATAAACCTGTATGTACGCTCATAGAGCGTTTTTATTATAACAATATCCGGATGTTTATTCTTTTGTTTACATAAAATCCGTACACAATGAAATCTAGAAAGCTGTGGCTGCATATTGATTATTCCATAACATGTGCGTAAAGTTATTTTAAGACCGCTATATATTATAACTAAATCAATATCCGCTGTTACAGCCCACGCATAGACTCAGTGTTATACAGAATTATATATATTTCGGAAACTAGAAATATAAAAATCTCATTTTAGACAGAAAATGTAGTTTTTGTTAAGAATATTGTAGTTTTTAGGAATAACCATATGACTGACACATTGGTAAACACATGCTAACTTTTTCAATATGTATTTATAACAAGGTCCGATAGCTCAGTTGATAGCGTGTAGAAACTCTCATCCGGAGGGTCATAGTTCGAAACCTGAGAAAGACATATGTCTGCGGGGGGCGATTTTATGCCAAAATTTATAATTTATTGGGGGCTCCAGCCACCCCCGTCTTCAGAGTACACCAATCCACTACGTCAACACGTGGTGGATTCACTTTTGTGAATAACCCATTGGTTGATCGTTATGGGTTGGTGTGCTAGCGTGAAGACGGCATTTCATCATCTCATCATCATATCATCTCATCATCATATCATCTCATCAAAAATATACAGCGGGGGGTGATATGAGGTCGTGACCTTGTGACTTCACTAAAGGGGTACCCCACACAGGGGCCATTCCAAAAGACACAATCGCAAACTAAAAATAAACCTAATGAGATTCCAGGTCACAAAGACCAATCAGCCTTTGAGTTCTTAGAGTTTCGGTTACGGATATCTAGGAATTCTTGTAAGGCAACAATAAACAGAATCTGATTGGTCACAAAATAAGACCTACACGTACAGACAACCCTCTGAGCCTCTAAAGTTTCGGTTACGGATATTTAGGGGTCTCTTGGGGGGTAAATGTCTAAACAAAGATTCGGAACCTCATTAGGTTTATCTGATACAACTATGGAATGGTAGACCGAATGTCACCCCGCGCTGTATATTTTTGTTTATTTTTATATTAAATATAAAAAATAAATATATATAATGAACCAAGAAAACATTAATGATATTATCTGTGCTATTAAAAAACTAAAACATAACGGAATAAAAATATCTGATAATCTCGACCCTCAGAAAATCATGTGCGATTTTGAATTACTGCAACAGAGAAAATTTGATAATAAATATACACTATCTTCAAACTACAGATTCATAAAATTAATTTATCAATCCATGCTTGAATCACTAGCTATGGTAAACGACAATCAGGTAAAGCTATTTGCACCTCTTGCACGTTCTATCGAAAATATTAAATCCGAACTGTCTCACGAGTACGAAAGAAAAAAGATTGTGGATAATCGTGTAATGCAATTAAGAAAGATTATGTTATCTGATTCTGTCAATGCTGAGAGCGGTGAAGATGAACCCCTGACAGAGTCAGTGACTGTAATTATGGCTAAACAAAATCCTTGGGAAAATTAACAGAGTCGAACTATTTGTTTTTGTAAGAAGACAGAATTAGACATATTCAAATACTATTCGCTGATTATATGTTTTTGAAAGGGCAGATTTGTATATTTTATTTGCGACACGTTGTACTGAAGGCATGCAAATACCAAAATATATGGCTGCAGAATTAATTGATTCAAAACTAATTTCTTCCCCAGTCTCTGTATTTACGGATTTAATAGATCTTCTTGCAAACTTTTTACATTTTCCAGTATTTCCCCGTGCAGCATTCTGACTTTGTGTAATAGCCTGTAAATTAGATAACCGATTATTCTGAGGGTCTCCATCAATGTGGTCAACTACAAGTCCATCTTTAATGACCCCAAAATGACATTCAAATACGAATTTATGTGAGTAATAATATTTATTTTTCCCAGCATGAAATCTAAGATAACCAGTATTGGTAACACTACCGACTGGTTTTTTCAATCTGCAGTTTCTAATCACACCTTCTCGAGATGCTTCATAATTGGTAAGGATTGGATGTGACACAAATTCGTTTTGTTCCATTTATATATAATACTATTTGTTTAAATCATTATTTTTTTTGCAAATCTAACCAGATAATCTTCTTCGGTTTTTATAGGAGAGTCAGCGTTATTTTTTTTGTCATAATATCGTTTTAGTTCTCTGTATTTTTTACCACCGCATTGCGCACATAATTGAGTTTTTCCTCGCACTCCAGCACTACACACAATACACGGTTTTGGTCCTAGACTTCCATTTCTGACACATTGCATATGATAACTACAGTATTCATTCACGCATGATTTATTACAAGTAGAAGTATATCCAATTTTGAGCCAAGCACATTTGTTTTGTGTTTCAATCATATACAAAAGATTAATGTTCAATTAAATATATACTTGCCCTAATTATAATATGGAGGAATTATCCGTTATTGAACCTTCCCCTGCTAGATTTGACCTTGACAGACTATCAGAATATAAACTCAGTACTTCGATGCAGGATCTGGCATTAATGGTAACCGAACGTATTCGTGAAGCAAAAAAGGAATTTCGTGACGATGGTGCAGTTCATGCATGGTCAACATTCAGAGTTGGAAATGTTACTAATATGATGAATGACAAACGAGGAAAAGTAATTATTAATCACCTTGATAATCAAAAATATTTTATTTTAATAAAATTTATTGTAAATACAGAAGAAGATATTTGGATTATTCGTGATAAGCGTGATCCAGTTCGTGTGCAGTCCGGGGGTAATATTGTTTTCTTAAACAATAAATCTAAACCCGGAATACTTACTGGCATTGATAAACCCTACTATATACAGAGTTATCCAGCAACTGCAGTTGTATATGGAATATTTCCGCTGAATAATAAACCTAATGTTGCGGATCTGAAACCGATGAAAATATCAAGAATAAACTGCGTAGCTGAACGAGTTACAGAACATTTTACAAATGCGATACGTGGTAATGGTTTAACTGATTTAAGACTTAAAAAAATAAACAAATGGGCAGAGTCCGTTAAAGATGCTGGTGCATCTATTAAGGATGTTGCTGAACTAGAAAAGTTATTAAGATTTCCAATAACAGTAAAAACACTAACCGGAGAGATATTATACGAACCAAAATATAAAAAAATGGAAACCCTATAACAATCGTTGATCATAATGCACATGCATGGACTAATGCTGTAACGATATTTCCACGAGATAGAAAAGTTAAGTTTTATAATGGTGATATATTTGATTTTATTAAAAATATAAGTAAAAGCGACCCTGTGTCTGTTTGGTTATTTCAGAGTTCGGAATATAATCATTATGATCAGTTTGTACGGCCTAACGGTGATATTTATCGTACAGAATTTCTTCATGAAGAAATGGAACATCTTGCATTGAAATATACCTCTGATGATGTCATAGTTGGACAATTACTGAATAACTGCTTTACCGTACCATCGGTTGCTGCCCATTTCGCTCAGGAGAAAAATTCATGGAAAACGACACGATCGGAATTCCTTGAAGATGTCAAGAAAAGCTGTATAGAATATGGTCACGGTGGGTTATGGAACACCAAATACAACCATAGTGATGTTATCTCGTTGATATGGTAGCGTGTTATCCTGGGAGTTTTCTTGGATATGGAGTATGTTCTAAGTACTTTAAGAGATTCGGACATCCTACACATGACATGACCAGGGTTGCGATAAACGGACATTTACCAGATTTTGACTTAACCGGATTTGCTCATGTAGAATTATTCGAATTTGCAGAAAATCTCCATCCGATTACTTATGCTTGGTTTGGAAGACATTTTTCAGAAAAATGTTGGGTTCCGATAGTACTATTGCGATATATGCTTGATGCTGGATTTTTAATATCGTTGAGAGTAACTGAAGCGATTATATCGTATAATTCACAGAAGCAAGTTTGGTTACCAGAACCGAACAGATTTAATATCGATGATACCAGAAAAGAATTCCCTGATATTGATGAAGATCATATTATTAAAATAAATAAATGCAGAAACGAATACGATGAGAAATTTACAAAAGATCTCGGTAGAAAGATAATCGGTAAATTTACTCAAGGTGGTTCATACGATTATAAACGAACGTGTACAAGATTGATTATGGACGATGCTGAACTAGATTTTATAATCGTTGATACAACGGAGAAAAATACGTTTATAAACAGATGTAATGCTTATTTATCAGATGGAACAAAACTAGGTACCATTGTGAGCTACCTTGATGGCGACTCACCACAATTTACTCATTTAAGATCTTCGATGTTAGCTTATGTTTCGATAAACCTACTATCGATGATAAATAAATTTCCTCATCACGCTGTCAGAGTCGCTACGGATTCATTTTATGTACATAAAAAATATAAAGATTTATTAAAACTCAGTAATGGTGAATGGGGGACATGGAGAATAAAACAAGAAAATATATTTAGTTATTCTGAATCTGCCGATGTTGAAATTATGGAGACATATTACAGAAATAATAATCAAACATCAAAGTCATCTGCACCATCTATGTACGATCCTGTATCTAGACATAAGACTGTTTATCTTAATGGGTGTGGAGGGTCAGGTAAAACAACTCGTGTAAGTAATTTATTTATGAATAATAGTTCAGATATAATTGTTTTGACACCTACACATAAACTTGCTAGAGAAATAAAGCAACGAGGAGTAAAATCGTGTACATATCACAGTTTCTTTAGATGGTGCGGAGACACGTGGACTCCATCGCGGATGGGTGAAAAATATATACCTAAATATATTATATGGGACGAGATATGCACGGTGTCGTTAGAAACACTAAAAACATTTCTTGAATGGTTATTGACAAAGAATACTGCTGTGATTATGTGCGGCGATCATGGTCAACCACCACCCTTTGTTGGAGAGTCTCCACATGAATGGCTAAAGAATAACGTAAATTATTATGAAGAAATACATGACCATAGAGCTATCGATGAACCGCTAAAAGAGTTTAAAAAATTAATCAGACTTCAACCAGACAGAGTACAATGTGAGATAATGCGAGGAGTAATTCCAGAGACTTCTATGAATGAATTTTGGACTTTATGGAATCCTGCTGATTTAATAGTCGCGAGTAGAAAGATGAACTGCAAAGGAAATTATTTACGTTACATAAAGAAAAGTTTCCAACGTTACCTGTACCATTATGTTATCGCCCAGCAGATACTCGACGACAGAATATTGAAGTTGAAATACCAGGTGCCTTGGTTCCACCAAGGGTACAGAATCTTGTACTGAATGACATTGTTTTAGTCGATATTAATGTCGTTGAGAATGCGCTGAGTATGAATAAATCGCCGTGGACGTTAGGAAACGCTATAACGATTCACTCGTCACAGGGATTAACTATAACTGATACAAATATCTGGATTATAGATGATCGGATCGAATGGTCGAATTTAGTTTATCTCGCCGTATCTCGAGTCAGGAGAATATCTCAACTACATAGGGTTATTATGAATTTTATAGAAAATAATGATCAAACTGTTAATAATGACGTAATAAGAAAAAAACTATCTGGTTATAAGCAGTGTGACAAAAAAAATAATCGTGACTTTGATATTGATGTTGAATTTATTATAAAATTAAAACAATTACAGAATAATAACTGCACAAGTTGCAACTGTAATATGTCATGGCAGCATTCGAATCCAAGACAATTTACCGTAGACAGAATTAATAGTGATCTCGGTCATATACGTGATAATGTAATGCTGACTTGTCTTGAGTGTAATCGACGTCGAGGTTCTGGACGTTTACAAAATTGAGCTTGGTGGTAATTGTGTATCCTCAGGAATTACTTGTAATTGTTCACGTACAAATCCACGCTGAGGGGCAGTAGAATCTAGTCTGTATATGGCAGATCTTCCAGTGGATCTAACTACGCTAGAAATTTTATGTGTAGTTACGCTCCAGATAGGATCGGTTGCTCTTTTTTTTACCACCTTCAAGTTCGCCAGGTTCATATAAATATCTAACTGTAACATTACCTAATACTGGTTGAGAGAAAGATTCATGTCGTATTGGTATATATTTTTTTTTATCGCATTAGAAGGTTTCATGGAAGTTGCACGAGTAATTTCATTATTCAACGCAGCTATCACACTCGGTAATCTTGCAACCCATTCACCAGATCTCTCACCGGACTTAAAGTCAGTAGATATTTCCTTTGCGTATTGGTATCCGAATAACCGCTCAGCAAGAGTTCTATTAAATCGTTCAACGATTGCCTGATCACGATGAATTTCAGTATGTCCTCGTCTGATTTTAACGTTCCGTTTCTTCATCAACGATGATACTACTCCAAGAAATTCTTTACCGGGATCAACTTGTAATAACCGTGGCCATCGTAGACCGCAACGTTGATAAATTCGCTCAAACGCAGATGCAATTTCAGATGCTGTCTTTGTTGATAATGGCTCCGCTTCTTTATATCTACTCGCAACGTCAACAACAGTTAACGCGTATTTGTACGTGCGTGATTTTCGTCCACGTGTTTTAATAGTATCGTGTGGTAAAAACAAAATATCTGCTTGATGAACTTCATTAGGGTCACTAACATCAAAATGCGCGTAATGAATTCTTTTAGGTGGACTTAGGAAGATTTGCCATATTGCCTGTCATGCTAACCATGATGCAGCGACATCATGTGAAACTTTTGCTGCTTCGGCGAGTTTACTAATCGCTGCTTTACCTCTCCAAAATCCTCTCGGGGAATAATAAACAGATTCCATTATGACAGTTATATAATTAATTACCAGCCCCTAACACTAGTTTACTTTTCATAGCAGTTTTTACTAGAAAACTAGCTAATTTTTCTCTGAGAGATTTATTAGGTATAGCATTTAACGCGTGAATCAATTTCACATCCGCGAGATGTCGGTGTTGCAAATCTTTACTTTTATACGCGACATCATGAACGTGACACGCTTGATCGATCTTATTTACTGGGTACTCTCCGGGTCTTGGCTGATCTTGATCATCGAGTCTGATATCGAGACGAGTTCCTGGGCCACAATAATTATATCCGGGTAAATGTTTCTCACCGGGATATTTAGCCCATGGAGTTCCTGGTAATTTTCCTAACGAAGCAGCGATATCACCACCTGTCTTTGTTGCAATAAATTTATATTTCTTGGTACCACATTTCACACACTTGCCTGTAAGTGCGCGTCTTTTATTTCTTGTTGTTATTGTTGTTAATTCAGTAGTATCGGTAGGTGCTCTGCATCGAACACAATATAGACTCATATTATTTATTATATGGATTTAATTGACTTTTCTGCGACACGAAAACAAGAGCCAGTAAAGCTCCATCCAGCGTTACCAAATTCTATCAGAATGATTATAATAGGCCCATCTGGAAGTGGGAAGACGCAATTACTGCTTAATCTAATAATGCGATGGCTGAAGTGGGATAAATTATATTTAGTTGCGCCATCTGTAGATGATCAGCGATGTTACGAAGTACTTAAAGATTTTAATGAAAACGCAAAATCGTTACATGAAGACAATATCATAGACTTTATTACTGATATTGATGAAGCACCATCCGTAGATGATCTGGATGTATTCATTAATAATTTAGTAGTGTATGATGATGTTATGCTGGACAAACAATCAAATCCAGCTAGAATATTTTCACGAGGTAGACATAAAAACACAGACGTGATTTATGTTACCCAGAGATATACACAAATTCCAAAAGTAATCAGAGATAATTGTAACGTTTTAATTGTGTTCAACGGAGTAGATAATCATACGCTGCAGAATATTTATTATACTTGGTGTTCAGGCGACATGAACATGAATAAATTTAAAAATTTCTTTTCAAAAGCACAAGCTGCTCCATTTGGTTTTGTAACGATAAATTTACATGATCCTAGGTCAAGATATCGTAACGGACTTGATATAATTTTTGGATAAAAATCATAGCAGCAGAGAGGGTGAATGACATACGTATGTGACCAGATTGTGAAAAAATCTGGTCAATTAAAGAAGTTTTCATTATTAAGACAAAAACTTCCTTTTTCAGCCTTCGTAGGAACCCTTAATTTTAAAAAAATAAGGTCTCTACAAAGTTGTAGGGTTCACCCTCTCTGCTGCTTGCACTTATAATTCAATTTTTAACGGTCTGAGGATATTATATATACTAAAAATCATTGGTGCTGCAATCTACGCTTGGTCGACAATGAGATCTTCAGTCGGATCTCTTCATGTCTTAATTTACTAATTCAATCACATACGCTGCTGGGGAAAGTCCAACAACGTTCACAGTACCTACTTGAACACCCTCTGCATAAAACACGAATAAGTTATTTGCTGGGAATATTCCAAACGATTGCGGTTGACTATTATGCTAAATAAAGATAAAAACACAAGGACGTGAGTGCAATCTCAAGTGTGCGCAATTCCCCAGAGGTAATTGGTGTATAGAAAGTGATATTACACTCTATTTGTATAGACGAGATGAGATTGTGATCATTTAATTATTTAACGATAGAGGCTATGTTTGCAACAACAATATGCATCGCAGCATTGATTTCACGTAAAACAGAAAAGTGCATTTGAACTCATCATTAGTTAACGAACTTTTTTCTACGTGTACATCATCGATGCCTTCAATAGTTCATGTATCAACCCGTGAAATATCCCCGGGTCCATGATGGGACTGGTGAGCGACCCGCAAGCCAACTGATTGTTTCCAACCTATCCGCAATGTTCTGGTGGTCTCTCAGTCCACCAAGGCCTTCTTCTTTCTCCCACCACCCTGGTTTCAAAGAACATACTATATCTGCCATCTGCTTGACCTCTCTTCTGCGTCCTTCGCGCTGTCACTCTGTTTGTGCAAGTGTGCGTGAAGGTTATGTTGTACATTTGTTAATTTTTTACCTGTCATTGTTTAATTTTGTTGATTTCCTTTCAAAAGATGGATCTGCAAGATCAGATACACAATTTTCTTTCTTTGGTTGTTCCGGTGTATACTTCCTTTTAACATGTATTTTTGTTCGGGCACGCTCTACCGGTGAAAGTGTAAATGTTTCCTTCTCAAAAGCAATTATTTCAATATTCGCAACAAACAAGGGGGAAAAGTGTTTATTTAAACCCAGGAACTTAGCTGTCTACTCACCTGGTCCATACATTTTTTTGTATTTGATGTTTGAATGTTTTCTCAAATACTCTTTTCAAAAGCAGCTTTAAGTGATTTTTAAAAATCCACTGACGACCTGCTTCATTAAAGTTTTGCGGTTCGGTTTCTACCAGCATTGACTCGTACACATATGGTGGTAGTTGTGCTGCTCTGATGTATTTGTCAAATTCGTTGGTGTCTTGTTGAAATTTATGCATGTCCACTGGCAATTGTTCAATGGCTTATGCTCTCCTGGCTACCGGAC